>PVJX010015884.1:0-41582 GCA_004027295.1 Dolichotis patagonum | reverse complement strand
TTATAATCATCATCCCGTCCACCACTATTCTGTTATGAAAGCATGTATTTTACCACAATGGATCATCTTCATCATCTATGCATGAGGAATCTGATGATTCACTTTTGACCTTCACCAAAACTTGCAAATCTGGTTTTTGGTGTGCCATTGTACTGATTTGGACTACTTCTATCAGAAAAACCAAAAGAAAATTTTTTTTTGTTTTTCATTTTTTTTTTTAACAAATTTTGGAGTACTGTGGGTCTGTTGAACCCTCTATGATGCTCGGGTAAACATGCAAAATCAGTAGGACAAAGCATAAAGTTGGGTCCAATTCCCATTTTCCCACTTTTGTACATATGCACACTCCTTGCTGTTCATCATACCAAGTGGATAAACACATAGACTCTTTATTGTATCCCTCAGGGAAAGGTACTGAGATTTGTAGCTAGCTACTGTTACACTAACGTACAAATTTACCGTAGAAAAGTAGGAGATGGGCCCACTGAACCGTCTTATAAGCAGTCATGAAGCACTGATGAGTATTTGGGTAGAAAGATTAGGGACAGAGGAAAGGATATGGGAATCATCGATGTATCGTGGAAATTGAAGTCATGAGCGGACAGGTCATGTGAGGAGAGGAGACTGTTCAGAGACCTGATGTAGGTTGAGGCCAGAAAGGACTAAGGACAGAGCCTGTCCACGGTGTTCGAGACAACTCCAGTGACTTCCCTGGAATGCAAAACAATTACTGCGATTTTTATTATTTGGAGACTCATTTCTTTATACTGATATGTAAAAGGCTGGCTAGAGTATTTCCTTCTCTCTTCAATTATCTCTAAACATTGCAAATAAGGCTAGCCGAGGTGCTAACATGTAATCTCTAAAGCCAACAGACAGTCCTGTTTCCTCGCATAGTGCTCTCCATACAGGATATGTACAGGATATGAGCGCGGTGAGATATTAGAGCCAGTAGCTCTGGGAATGTCAACTGGGTACAAGCCTCAAGATAAAGAGGCTATAACTCTCCAGGGCACAAGAGTTTGCATATCAGAAACCCAAGCGCCAGCCTCCCAAAACAATACCATTGCTACCTTAATTAGATTATGTGAATTGATCCTTCTGTGTATCTTTATCTCTGCAATTTACAGAGATGCCTTCTTGCACCTGGCCAGCCAGCTCAAGTTACATAATTCCCACCAATTTCACTGTCTCACGGGGGTTGGACTTAGGACCCCTTTGCTGCCCTTAACTTTGAATATGTCTTGGTGTCTTTACTCTCCCCATGGGTTGCACTGGTGGTGGTAGATTGGAATTAACTTGCTGAGATTCCAATAACGTCTCAATGGGATGACAAATATAACTTTTTGGATTGTGAGGAAAACTAGAAAGAGGATTATAATACTTGGGTGACTGAACTCGATATTTGGGCTTACAGTACATGGGACTGGCAAGATCCTGGGCAATAAAGCACTGCCGGAAAGGGCAGGAAAAAAATTCTACAGAAGAGTATCCAAAAAGTCAAAGGAAAAATAAATTTCAGGAAGGGGAGACTAGTCAACAACTTGGAACCCTGAGGAAGTCAGTTAGGATCAGAACTCAAAATATACCGGGCATGGTGGCACATGTCTGTAACTCAGCACGTAAGAGGCTGAAGCAGGAGAATCCCAAGTGCAACGCCCACCCAGGGTACCTAGCAAGACACTGCCTGAAGAAACAACAAAACAAAACAAAGCTAAACTAAAAATGCTCATTAAGTGGAGGACCCCTGCTGGTGCTGGCCAGAGCTGTCCATGGGAAGATGGGACTGGTGGCTGGATTACGGCGAGTGCCTAAGTGTTAGGCAGGATTTCTCTGGATGCCAGTTCTTAGTCATGAGTGTCAGACACCATCAGTGTCCAGTGATGGAGGGCCACTAAATATATATATATATATATATATATATATATATATATATAGAGAGAGAGAGAGAGAGAGAGAGAGAGAGAGAGAGAGAGAGAGAGAGAGCAGGCATAGTTTTGTTTTCCTTTTTGACAAGGGATGAAGGGGTGAAGCCACATCTGGGAGGCCACTCTTCTGGATGTAGCTAGGATATATTTCTCCCCCACCCAAGTTTTTTGAGAGAGTTTCCTTATGTAGTTCAGGCTGGCCTTGAACTCACTGTGTAGCCCAGGCTGTCCTCAAACTCATGATGATCTTCCTGCCTCAGCATCCCAAATCTTGGGATTATAGGCCTGTGTCACCACACCTGGCTTGGTTATATTGTTCTTGCTCACCTTCAAAATTTGTCAAAATGGCCTGTCGTGTGTGTGTGTTGTGTGTGTGTGTGTGTGTGTGTGTGTGTGTGTAGGAGCAGCTACAGTCTCCTCAGCTTCCAAAATCCCAAAGGACTGCTTAACTGCAGTACCTACCACCCATTCCTGCCCAACTCCAACGCTAGAGAATAACAGGCTTTGTGTGTTTAATGTTATATTTTACAGTGGTGGGGATCTGACCCAGGGCCTGACACACACTAATAATGCACCTTACCACTGAGCTACCTCGATGCCTGGCCCTAATAATAGATTTCTTGATTGAGGTACACTTCATTCAAATCTATGATGCTTCTAGAAATATGATACAATGTAACAATGCTTAATTATAAGTATCATAGGTTTGTAAGTATCACAAAGTAATTTATTTTAGGCTGCCATATACTACTTAGAAACTTGTAAAATAAAAGAGTACATTATAAACCTCTAGAAACATCTCAAGCCTGCTTCCATCTTCTGGGCAGCCAGATTCTTGCTTTTACCTTTGGAAATATCCTCTCTCTAGTTCACTGAGGAGCAATTCGCAGCTGCCTAACTTCAGGATTGGTCCTGTATCTTGACTGGTACGATATGGAAAGAGGAAACAGGTTCTAGGTTGCCACTTGTCTAGGTTACTTTTCTCATTGTTGAGACAAAATATCCAACACTCAAAAGAAGAAGGTTTATTTGACTGTCAGCCTCTAGAGATTTTAGTCCATAGTTGGCTGGCTCCAAGGAAGGGTGCATGGCAGAAAGGGATTGAGCAGGAGGAAACAGTTCACGGTACACACAAGGTAGCTAAAGCAACAAGGGAAGGCCACAGCTCTTTCTATTCCTTACATCTTATCCAGGCTACTTAGGGTGGTAACCCTTAATCCTAGTGTCCTTAAGCCTAGCATTGCACCATGAATCAATTCCAGCATCACACATTCTAGGTTCAGCCACCTATGGAAAAGCCCCTCCTATGACCACATAAAGCTTTGGGCGGACATGTAGCCACAAGCCATTACACCACTTTTCAAATAGGTCCAAATATTTTAGTGTCTCAAATAACAGTCCCATTCTAGTCAGTAAACTAGGTAACATTACACTATTTACAGTGTTCCATACTTACTAAAGACTATTTTCATTTTTGTTAAACTTTTAGACTGATGTGTTTTACAAGAATGATCACATGCACATTATAAAGTATTTTAGCAGTTCGGAAAAGCACAAAGAAATCTAGAAACCATCTAAAGTCCTAATCACCATCTTCAGCATCCAGTGAATATTCCAGACGTACACAGAAGGACATGTGGATGACTATCCGGAGCAAAATAATTTTAACACAAAGGAGAGCCTCCTACCGTATTATATTTTAAAAATTAAAAAGGAATAAATAAAATTCTATTTGATACTGGCAGAAGAAAAAGAAACATGAATGGATATGGCTCAGTGTTACAGCTCTTTTTTATTTTTATTTTTTATTTTTTGGTTTTTGAGACAAGGTGTTACTATGTAGCCCAGGCTGGCCTCAAGCTCATAGCAATCCTCCTGCCTCGGCCTCCCAGTGCTAGGATACAGGTGTACACTACCACACCCAGCCTACAGCTCTTATCTAGCAAGCATCAGGCCCTAAGTTCCCTCCCCAGCACCCAACGAGTAACAGTAACAACAACAAACAACCTTGAATGAAACAGATTCAAGAATGCAAGGTAAATGTTTCTTCTATGTGACATTTTATCCCCTAAATGGTTGAGTGAAAGTGGAAGAAAAGTCAGGGTTTTTTTAACCTTTCTTCTTTTTTTCTGACATTTTTGGTCGGTACATATTGGTTGTACAGATTAATGGGTTTCATTTTGGTAGATCTGCACGTGTATATAACACACTTCAATCATTTCCTCCCATCCCGGTACTATGGAAAGTATACCTGGGCTAGGAGACCACTCCCCCCACCTCTCCTCCTCTGCAAAGATCAACCCCACCACTCACCACCTTTGTGGTGGTATCTACTACCCAAAGGCAGAGATCAAAATACTAAAGACCCCTGGGCTCATCTTGGAAAATTCCTGGAATTCTCAACCAGGACAAGCGGACACTAGACCTGCCCAAGCCATTCATCCCTCCCTTCTTTTCTGCTGCTCCTGTCTACCTGCATGAGCCTGCTTGCTCTGAGCTTTCTGACTTTCACCCTTTAAACTTCATGAAACTTAGTTGCCTTTTCCATAATGTTGTATGCAACGTCCAATTCTTCCTTGCACATAAACACCTGGAAGTCCATTCCTGACCCCAAATCACCCACCCTATCAACTGCCCTGACCCCAACCGGCTCCTTGGCTTCATTGCTGGGGACGAGGAGCAGCTTCAAGGTGCAAAATATATTTTGATTGTATTCATGCCCCTATTTCCTTAAATATTTTTTAACAGTTAAGTTTCCAAAGACATTTATAAAATTTAAAAAAACCCAAATAGATGAAAACTATGAGATCAGTCTCTTTTAAAATTACATTTCTCAAAAGCTGCTTCTTGGGGCCAGGGATTTAGCTCAGTGGCTTAAGCGCCTGCCTGGCAAGCGCGAGGTCGTGAGTTCGATCCCCAGTACCAAAAAAAAAAAAAAAAAAAAAAGCTGCTTCTTTGCTATGGATCCAGCCTCACCCTTCCCTCCCACCCAGTTTTCCCCAGCAGCCAAGGAGATCTTTTTGCAAGGTTAGATCAGATCTTGTTGCTTTTGTTGGGTGCTTAACCCCTTAAAACGTCACCCACCAACTGCTGAGAAGGTCACCAATCCAAATTTTCCACCATGGTGTCTGGTGTGGGGTGCGTGTTCCTTTTCCCTCCCACCAAATCCCTAATTGAAGTTTTAACCCCAATCTGACAGTGTTTGGAAAGGAGGCCTTTGGGAGGTAATCGAGTTTAGGTTAAATCATAAGGGTGGAGTCAGGTGTGGTGGTGCATACTTGTAATCCCAGCACTCTGGAGGCTGAGGCAGAAGGATCCTTGCGAGTCCAAAACCAACATGGGCTATCTATCCAGTATGCTCAAGGCCAGTCTCAATGGCATAGTGAGATCTTATCTCAAAAAGACCAAAAAAATACAAAAAGAAAGAAAGAAAAGATCATAAGGGTGGGACCTTCAGGGTGAAACAGGAGCCCTTATAGAAGTACAAGAACTAGCTGGGCATGGTGACCAATGCCTGTAATCTGGGGGGCTGGTGGGAGGAGGCTGAGGCAAAAGGATTTCTGTGAGTTTGGGCTACAAAGCCTGGGCTACAAAGTGAGTTCAAGGCCAGCCTGAATTACATAGTGAAACCCTGTCTTAAAAAAGACAAGAAAAAGAGAAACACAAGAACTTTCTCCACAATCATAGGCCTAGGAAAAAGGCCATGAAAACTCACACAGAGAAGATATCACTGCACACAGCAAGGCGCCCTGTCCAAGCACTGAATCTACCAGCCTCCAGCACCCTAAGAAATGAGCAACTCTGCTGTAGGCGCCTCATAAGTCACAGTACTTTGCTACGGCGACCTGAGCTTCGATGTCCACCAAGGCCTACACAAACTGACCCTGCTGCCTTCTCTGACCATACCTCCTCCACACTCTCCCCAGCTCACTGCCTGGAGTTGCGCTGGCCTTTCTTTGTGCCAGGGACTCCTGAGACACTGCCAAGTGCACTCCGGCCCCAGAACCTTTGGTCCGAGCTTTACTGTCTGGGCCACAGAGCCAGCTCCTGCTCAGACTCTACTGTTGAAAGGAGGAAGCATCAGGAGCATGCCAAGGCTAAAAGAAAGGAGACAGTCCAGTCAAGTGTTTAGAGTACAGTGTCAGTTTCTATAATTCCCCGGACCTTATCCTTATCCTCCTTATGGGAAGCCATTACTAAAATTATACTCATAAATATCCCCATAAATATCCTGTTGATTCTATTATTTGGCTCCCCCATACTTAATTGATTCTTTGCCTTTGACTCCTTTAAACTTAAAGCTGTACACCTACCCAAGATGAAAGAAATGCCTGCTATCTACCGAGGGCCACTAGTTAAAAGCTCTGCAGAGTATCCCTGACTTCTGTTCAACAACTTCAACCTCCTTCAGCCTTAAGAAGTCAGATCAGTCCCCACCCATTATCCCTCACAGCAGTTTGGGTTACTTCTTCAGAGAAAAAAATGCTACAGGCAGTTAAGTCAGTTAAAATTATAGGCAGTCAGAGAGGGCTAGGGCCTCCAAGTAGCCTGCACAGAAAACCAGATGTCTTGTGACTGTGGAGGAGACAGATACCTTTAACTGTGGGCCAGATCCCAAGACAAAAGGCTAAACTTGGCCCTTAACCCCACAGGGAGACCTTCTTCATGTGGCTTTTCGTGCTTTCAACAACATAGATAAAAATCAAAAGGAAAAATAACAATCTGATCTTTTAGCAGACACTTGGAGCTCTAAGACAGGTAAACCGAGACAAGGAGGAGCTGCCCGAGCCCCTCCTGGCACATGCTTCAAGTGTGACAAAAAGGACGCTAGGCAAGAGAGTGCCCCCTCTGCAATCTCAAGGGCCACTGAAAGAGCGACTGTCCTAGCCGCCAGAGAGCGGGTAAGCCATCCTCTAACTCCTTGCCCTCACAGGAGATCTCGTCACCACTGCATTCATCTCTGGCTGATCTATTTGGACCTGCTGCTGAAGACTGATGGGGCTCGGGGTCCACAGCCCCCATTAAGGTGTCCTTCTCAGAGCCCCAAGTCCCACTGGAGGTCTCAGGTAAGACACTATCTGTACTTGTAGACATGGAGGCCATGTATAGTGTTCTTCCTGAGTTTTCAGGCCATTGTATTAAGTCCTCAGTCTCTGTAGTGGGTGTTGACGGCCAACCTACACAGCCCCTGCAGACAGGGCCTATTCCACGCAGATTCCAGACTCTTCTTTACCCATAGCTTCCTAGTAATTCCAACATTTCCCCACCCCTTTTAGGTAGAGATCTTCTTCAAAAGCTTAACTTCTCCTTTACCTTCTCCCTCCCCACAGCTCTAGTCCTCCAAACACCCTCACAGTGCCCCGCAAAGCCATCCCCTCCTCTCTCTCCTTCTCTGGTCGATCCCATAGTTTGGGATATCTCCAGTCCCACCCACACTACCCACGCTATGCCTATTTTAATTCATCTCAGGGATCCTTCAATTTTTCCTTGCGTTCCCCAATATCCCACAGCTCCCAAACATTTAGAGGGACTTAAACCTATAATCAAGGGCCTTTTAGACCACGGTTTTCTCAAACCTACCCGTTCACCCTAATACTCCCGTTCTCCGGGTACTCAAGCCTGATGGGTCTTATAGTCTAGTGCAGGACCTTGGGGATCAATAACACTGTTACCACAATCCAACCAGTGGTGCCAAACCCCTATACCATGCTCTCATATCCCCCCTCCACCATTCACTTTACAGTCGTAGATCTTAAAAATGTCCTTTTTTTTTACCATTCCCCCCATACCCTGATTGTCAGGATTCCTTTTTATGTACACTGACTGATCCAGACACTCTGAGGTCTCAACAACTTACACCTGTCATCTCTATAGTACAACCTCTCCTCCGGGAGACATACCACCCCTTCCTTTCCTATTCATCAGTTTCGCAGACACACCCTTGGTCAGGACTGATGGGTAGATTTTACACACATGCCCTGCCACAAAACTCTCAAATATCTTCTTACCTTTGTTTGTACTTTTTCAGGATAGATAAAAACCTTTCCCACAACCAGGGAGACTGCTGATGTAGTTATTAAACTTCTGTTACAGGAAATCATCCCAAGGTTTGGTTTACCTCAGAGTATTCAGTCAGATAATGGTCCAACCTTTATTCCTCAGATCTCTACAACTAAAATGGAGTGGCCCCTACCTGGTCTTCCTCAAAACTGCAACAGTGGTCAAGGTCACTGGACTGCCATCCTGGTTCCACATCACTCAAGCTAAGTGGTGCCCTCCCAACCCTGAATCTAAACATCCTGAGTGGTCACCTCATCTTCTATCTCCCACCCGTCCCTGTCTCACCAAGGCCCACAACCACAACTCTCAGAGTAAGTCATGTTTTGTTATCCAATTTGGTTCCTAATCCCTCACATTTTATTAATTATTTTTTAACAGTAGGACTCTGGACAGTCTTTCCTAAAGACTCCCACATCATGTGTAAAATCGTCTTCATGTTGTTCTGCATAACAACTATCTTATTTCTCTCCACCCTCAGCTGTTTAATTAAACATGAGACTGCTGTAGGTCTAAGATCTCATGTCACTTATAGTGACACAGCCACAGCCCTTCCCACCCCTACTCTATAATTTCCCAAACATGACTCAATCATCAGGCCTTATATTTCTCATGCTTCTTATTCTTTCCAGCTCAACTCCTAAAACAAGGACAAGCCCTACCTACACTTTTAACTTTTATTCTTTCAGATGGGGGAATAATTACCTCTCATAACTTCACCCATCCCAACTCCATGCTTATTTTGCAGATTCTTCCTCACCATGGCCCTGATGGAATGACACATTTGGATCAGGACACTTTTCCTTCTCCCTTTCCTGGGTCCTTTAATTATGATAGTGATCTGCCTCCTCGTAGCACCTTGTGTTTTTTATTTCTCCAATCTAGGATGTGAGCATTCACCAATTATTAATTCCTTGTCCTGGCTAAAACTCCTGGTACCAGCTTCTACAGAGTCATCAACCTTCATCCCATCAACCTTCCTGAACCCCAGTACGGCGCCCCCTTTCAGCAGGAAGTAGTAAGAGAGAGACTTCACCTTTTCCTAACAATAAAAAGACGGGAATGAAGGAGTTTTGCCCTAGAATAAACTACAGGACATTATGGCGGTGGAAGGCCAAATCGGGGATGTTTACCCTGAGGTCACTTCCTCCTTCCCCTATTACAACTTCCTTTCTCCTTTCCCAGTGCACTTGAGGAAAATTCCAATCAGCTCCTCAAGCATCATCAATGCCTGCCCTAAGCACCACCCCCGGTCAAAGGTTACATACGTCCCATACCCCATATTCCAGTCGAAGGAGACAGCCCAGGCACCATGGGTTATGTGCTCTTCTCCACATCCTCAACTCAATAAACCTGATTTTGTACTTTTGCTTCTCTATTATACCAGAATAACCTAACATACAGTACATCAGTGTGACAACAAAAGGGACAAACAAATGATGGCCTTGTTTAGGTAAGGGAAGGCTAGAGCGGCATTACAGAAGGGAGAAGAGGCCCAGGAAACTATAGTCTGTGTCTCTTGAACTTTATGACTATTATTGTTGGTAATACACTGTCATTACTACAGTGAAACACTATTATTACAACCGCCAAAATAGGCATATTTACGGGGACAACAAATTTTTTCTGGATGATCCCTTTCTATTCAGCTTTGACTCCCCCTGCCAATGGAGCGGATGCCAAAGCCCTGCCTCCTCTCCCCGGAGTGGGGAACCCACAGTGTTTCTGGGCATGAGGGGCTGAGCTGGCCTCAAAGCTGACGAAAGTATTAGTTGTGTCGTTCAGAGCCAACTCCGGCGTGGACGCCTGCAGAGTACGCGGAGGCCCTGGGTGGCATTTGTGGAAGCTCTGGGCTGGCAGCAGGAGGGGGTGGAGTTCTGACTGGCCACGTGCAGGTGATAGGCACTGGTGTGTTCAGGTTAGCCGGGCGTCCCCAGCCTCATCAACAAGGGACCAAAGCAGAGCATAATCCAAGTCCAGTCCCGGAGAGCTGAGAAGCACCCTTGGAGCAGGGCCGGGGTGACACAGGCCCTGCTAGGGAGACGGTTCCGCCTTGTGCAGGAACTCTTCCTCTCTGGCAGGATGCCCTGGTCCTCAGAGACACTGTACCCCATCTCAATGTGGTTATTACCTTACTCCTACTTACATTACAGAGCATAGGAAAGCCACAGTCTCTTTTTAGGAACAGATGCTACCTGTTAACTTTCCACGAAACCAACAACAAAAAATAAGTCAGGCAGGGTAGCACAAGCCTGTAATCCCAGCATTCTACAAAGCTGAGGCAGAAAGATTGCAAATTCAAGCCCAGCCTGGGCAACTTAGCAAAACCCTGTCACAAGAAATAAAACCAAACAAACAGAAAAACAAAAATGGGAGAGGGGTTCACTGTGAAGCCTCTGGCTCAATCCTTCGTACCATAACCTCCCTCAAAAAAGAAAAAAAGAGAGAGAAAAAAGGTCATTTAGAGACAGAAAGCAGCTGTCCAAGTACATCCTCAAGCACAGTAGGAGCACCCTCCTGCCTCAGCCTCCCTTGGTACTGAGACGGTTTGTGCAGCACCCAGACCCTGGTCCATCACATTGGAAGCCCACTGTCCTCATGGCTTACAGCCCCTGCCGCCACTGCACTGATTTGCTCTACTGCAACTGGACAAATGAGCTGGAGAGAGACCAATAGGGTGGAGGGAGACAGAGGTGTGTTTTTTGCCTGTCATTGCTTTTATTTTCCTTTTAGCTTCATTCTTCCCCCTAGTGCTGGAAATTGAACCCAGGCTACCTCCCTCGCCAGCCCTCTCCTTTGTTCTGTTGTCGTCTCAGTACTTCTCTTTTCCTTTCTTTTTTTCTTCTCTGACAGTATTTCGAATCAGACTCAGGGGCACTCTACCACTGGGCTACACTCCCAGCCCTAACCCCCTTTTCTTGAGCCAGGGTGTCCTTATATCACTCGGTTGTTCAGACTGGGCTCAAATGTATGATCCTCCTGCCTCAGCCTCCCTTGGTATTGAGATTAGTGGCACAGCGTTGTGTGCCCAACTCCCTGAACCTCTGTACATTTTTTCTTTTGAAACAGTGTTTTATAGGGTGCTCCAGGCTAGCCTCAAGCTTGAGGGTATTCCTTTAGTTACTTGGAACAGAACTCAAGAAGCTTTTTACTGATATAGCAGAAAAAGTTGAGTTGTATCCAAAAAACATTGGGGAATCAAGTTTGTGAACCTCTTCTCATGTTGTATTTTTAAAAAGCACACACATGTAATTAAGACTCCGGCCAATGGGTTTGTTCACTTGATTCAAATGGGATTCTTCTCAGGGAATTTCACAGTTCCCTCTCCCCAAAACTACTTTACAAAAACTTTAGTAAGTAAAAATGTCACTACCTTAAAGGTTCTTCTTTCCCAGGCAAGGTAGGGATCTAAGATAAGGGGGCCTGGGGACTGTCCCTTTCTGGAGACAAACAGGTCTTCCAGGGAAACCCAGGAGGCCTCTACAATTGAATTTCAGTTAAAAAAAAAAAAAAAAAATGTATGGCCAGACTCCACTGGCCCTAAGAATTCAGCATCCCTGATCCACACAGATTGAAGTTGTTAAAGAGTCTCCTAGATGTCCAAAGGGCTTTCAGACTTGAAAGTGGCCTGAGGAAATAAACCACAAGCAAAAAGCCCATGCCAATTAACAAAGGATTCTCAAAACAAAGGAAACTGGCCTTGAAAGGCTTTCCTGGACACACTGGATTAAAATGGAAAATGTGGTTTCTAACCCTTATGTACAGCACACCCAGCTTAAATATAGATTAAAAGAAGGAAACGAAAGGAAGGTTTTTACTTATAAATAGAAGGGAAGAGAACAAAATAAATCAGTGTCCAATTTCTCTGATGATAGATAATAATCACCCTAGGCACTGGTTAAAAACATCGTCACCAGCCACCCACCCACCCCTAAGCTGGCAGTGTAAGACCCTGCACTGTGGGAAGCTGAGACGTGAGGGTCACCAATTCAAGCCCCACCTGGGCATTTCAGTGACTTAATGAGACTCAGTCTCAAAAATTAGTTAATTAAAATAAAGAGGGGCTTGGGATACAGCTCAGTGCAATGGCCCTGGGTTCAGCCCCCAGTAAGCCCTCCACCTCCACCAAAATCATCACCTTAAAAAAGCAGAAACAACAAAGCAACATCTTAGGCCCTCCCTAAAGAACACGACTGAGTAGCTTTGAGGAGGGGACTGAAGAACTTTTGTTTTGTTTTGTGTTTTTGAGACACGATTTCGCTATGAAATTCAGTCTGGCCTTGAACTCACTGTGTAGCCCAGGCTGGTCTCAAACTCTCAGTGATCCTCCTGCCTCAGCTTCCTGAGTGCTGGGATTACAGATGTGCATCACCATGCCTGGCAAGAATTGATTTTTGTTAATTATTGTCTTGCTGGGGGAGTCTATCTCAGTCCAAAGGCCCTGAGTTCAATCTTCACTACCACAATCAATCAATCTAACAAGACATACAGGTTAGAAAAAATTTTGCAAAATACATTTGAATTGTGAAAGGGTCTAGTCTTACGATCTTGGCTGTTACATTTTTTACATAGGTTTGTATACACATTCATACATTTGGATTTCAATTACTTTTACATAAATGATAAATATTCATTTACTCAAACTAAAATGCAACAAAAACATCACCATGCAGACCCAATGGTGTCACCATTGGATGAGTACTCTGCCAGGCGTCTGTGAGAGATGAGCTTGGGGATTTGTTACACAGCACTACTTACACCCGGATCATGCCCAGAGTACCCAGACATGCTCTTCTGCAACCTGTTATTTCTACAAAAGAAGAGCCCTTGAGGACCAAGGGTATGTGTGGCTCGGTGGCACCACACTTGCTTAGCAAGCCTGGGGCACTAGATTCAATCTCCAAGACCAAAAAGCAAATTAAGAAATATAAAGTAATACTGTTTGAGGGCTGGGGAGATAGCGCTGTGGCACAAGTGCCTGCCTGGCAAGCTCCAGGTCCTGAGTTCCATTCCCAGTACCAAGAAAAAATAGTGTGAAAAAACACTGTATCAAAAAAATTTGAAGGCTGGGGGGTGTAGCTCAGCAGAAGAGCATCTGCCTAACACACAACAGGTCCTAGGTTCAATCCCCAGTACTAAAAAGAAAAAAAAAAACTTATTTTTTCACGGAATATAGGTTGATGCTATCATTTTTTTCTAGCTGTCTATAATATTCCATTTGTAAAATTATATCAGCACAAGCTGTGCATGGCGGCCCATGCCTGTAATCAATCCCAGCGCTCTGGGAAGCTAAGGAAGGAGGGTCACAAGTTTGAGTCTCTTCTAAATGACCCTGTAACTTAGTGTGACTCTGTCTCAAAATTTTAAAAAGGGCTGATGGTGTAATACCATACACGCACACACACACACGCACACACACGCACACACACACGCACACACGAATTAACTGAATACAGTACTTCATTATAGTTCTTTTTAAAAACTGGAATGTAGCTCAGTGGTAAGGGTAAGACACTTGCCCTAACATATAAGAGACTCCGATTTCATACCCTGCACCAAATAAGTACATAACAAAAACTGTTATTGAAGAAAAGAACAAAATTTAGCTGGATCAAACTGTTAAAATTTATCACCGTACAGACATTGAGGAAGCAAGTAGCTGGACAGACCCAGGCAAAAGTCATAAGATGTGTTAAGTGTAGATCAGCTCAGCTCATGTCACCCCCAGACTGACAGCTCTGTCACCCCACATCGATCACACATTGGTGGTGCCCACTCTGTCCCATCCTGACCCCACACAAACTCTGCCTCCGAGTGCAGGCGGAACCACAGCTCCCAGTGAGCTACAGCTGTTGACCACACGCGTCTCTGTGTCCTTCCCAGGAGCAAGCATGTGCTGGCTCCAGGCCCCTGCCTCTGCGCAGCCTCCGGTTCAACCCACTTTCTTGTCCTTGTGACCACACCATCATGAGAAAAAGCTGGTGTCACAGAGACAGGACACGTGAGCGCTGCAAGCACGGGGCTCCACAAGTGTGGCTCTTTCACCCCACTTTTATCCTGAACCGATTCTGTTAACGGGTCTCATCTCTCCTCCTTGCCCCCACCATGTGCTGTCAAGTGGAACAGTCGGTTTGCTTGGACACTTGGTTTTGGTCTCTGAGCTTCTCTCCTCTGGCAGAGCTTGTGGAGGAAGACTGTACTGATCTACTTTCCCATGGGTCATGCAGTGAAGGGCCACAGAGGAAGACACAGCACAGGGAGCCCTGAGCCCAGCGGTAAGATTGGCTTTCTAGAAAGTGCGGTCCTGGACAAACCTGGAATGTGAGAGCAAGGCGAAACACAAAAGATGAAATCTTTCAATCTCAGGAATGTAGGGAGCTTTTCCTGCTTCCAAAGTTATGTTTTTAAACAAATTAACCATCATTTATTTCCAAAAGATTTGGAGAGCTTTGAGATTTACATTCTAAACACTAAGTCATACAGTGGTTTTTTTTTTTTTTTCCACTTTTTCCCAGAACCAAGCCTATTACTCCCAAAGACATGATTTTTTTTACACATCTCTTTTCATGATCTGGTTCTGTCTTGGAAGGAAACATTCTCCAGTTGCTCAAGTCTTATGATTCCTGTTCTAAGTCCCAGAAAAGCATTCTTTTCTTGCCACACTTACTCCGCTGAGCGAAAGAGACACAGATTTAACTTTAACACATTACAAAGCCTCTTTCAAAATGTGTTCACGAAGTTAATTATTTTAGTAACCACATTTAAGATCCAAAAACATATAATTTTGTCTATGTGTAATTACTTTGATTTTTAGTAGTAATAATTATATTTTCAATATCAATAACAAACTGGAAGAATCCTAAGCAATTATATGTCTTTTTCAAAACTCAGTAATTTCTTCAAACATCAAATAATTGTGACTGGGTGTGAGGCAGCATCCTGCCGGGGTCTCTGCTGATGTCACTACACAATCAGATTACCCCTAAGTGAATCCAAATTTAAGCTGAACTGTCATCAACCATTCGAGTCATTGCGTTCCTGAAGCATAAAAATCCAACAGCGACCCACCTCCCCTGGTCAGCCAGGAGCTAGTATAAATGTTTCATCCCAATTTCATCAGGTTAAGTGGGGGTCATAAAATAAGCTGCCTCTAGGTCACAGCCCCCAAACAGGAGCCACCCACAGCAGTGTGACAACTGATTCTCATTATGCTGCAGCTTTCCCTGAAGGAAGAGCCTCACCCACCTAAATGTCCTGAGGCTGTGCCTAGCTCAGGCCTCTTTCCCTGAAACCAGATACAGGACCACAAAGTCTGAGATCTCACTGCAAATTAACAGCTGGCTTTCCTGAAGGGCTGGAGGGCGGGGAGATGATTGGCTCAGTGGTAGAGCACTTGCCTACGAAGCCCTGGGTTCCATCCCTATTACTTCCAGCCAACGAAAAGATGTTGAGACGCCAGACTTTCAGGGACAGGCCAGAAAGGCCAGACTCTGCTCTCTGGATTTCGTGAATAAACCATGCACCCTAATTTTTGCTTGGAAAAAAATATATATATATTCAACTCTAAAGCATTAGAAAGTTAGGAAGAATAAAGTTCTCATATTTTTCTTTTTCTCCCACTTAAGTGGTAAACCATTTTATCCTGATGATGCAAGTTTACTTGAATTCCCAAAGGCTACTTCTTGTAGATTAGTACATATTTGGAGCATTGCTCTTTCATTTAAATATTTACAGGGGAAGGGGTGGAATTACTATGAGGGTTCTGACATAATTACTGTCTGAATTCGCTATGGCTGGGTAATTGTTATTCTGCTTGAATCTTGAAACAATTCTAAGTAAATACACAAATAATTCCAAGGAAATTCAAATATATGAACTAACACACTGTTAAGCTAATGTGTTTATAAACAGGCTGGGTTTATACTATACTAAGATAGTCTAATATATTTATATGGATTTTGTGTATTTAAAAACAAAGCTGGGTGACGCAATGACTTAGTGACATCCTGTCTCAAAAATCAAAAAGTCTGGTGATACAGCTCAGTGTGAAAGCCCTGGGTTCCAGCCCAAGAAAAAAAAAAGAAGAAAGAAAAAACCGAGCGAGCAAGCAAACAGCATCACCATTATCATCATCTGGTAAAAACACAACCCACTTCAATGAATTTTAAATACTTCAGTACTTTAAGAATTTCTCCACAGTCCCTGTGTAGCAGGAATCTGAAGTTTAAGAGTGCCCCGTGTGCTAGGGATGTAGCTCAGTGGTACAGGATATTCTTAACCAGAAACTCAAGCAAGAACCTGAAGCTACCAGATCAGCTGCTTGGAACCCAGATTTACATAACACTGCTTTGCTCCATTAACCAAAAGGAAACGAGGCAAAAACAAAACCATAGAAGCCAGTAGATTATTGGGTGGAAAAGAAGCCAGAAGATTATCGGTGTGAAGTCAGGCAGATGTAGGTTTCAACAAGCTGCTTCTTTGAGTTACCATCCTGCCACCATCTGACTGTTTTTAACCTACAAAAATGGCAACTTCAGGCCCGTGCCTGTAATCCCAGCCCTCTGGGAAGGTGAAGAGGAAGAGTCACAAATTTGCACCCAGCCTGGGCAATTTCCGGACTTAGAAACACTGTGTCTCAAAATAAAACGTAAATAATACATAAAACAAAATAAAATGCCTAGAGATATAGCTCAATGCCAAGGCCCTGGGTTCAATCTACAGCCCAGGAAACAAGTAAAGGGAAACGTGTATGGTTCCACCTAGTGGCTGTGTGCCGTGGGCAGCTGGCCTGCACTCTAAGGGCCCATCTCTTCAGCGGTAAAAGGTTGTGTCCCTTTAAAATTCACACGTGAAAGTCTTAACACCCAAGCCTCATGATGTGACTTTATTTGGAGACAACACTTCCTTCCGTAGAGGTAATCAAGTTAAAGGGAGGTCTTTAAAGTGGGCCCTAACCCAAAATGACTGGTTAAAAAGGGAAAAGTTGGACACAGCGCTGTTCCTAGAAGGAAGATAAATAATGTCAAGAGTCAGAGAAGACAGCTGTCTGCAAGCCAAGGAGAAAGGCCTGGAACAGACCCTGATACCCTCGGAGGGGACCAGCCCTGCTTTCCCTGGCAAGCTGATGCCCTGCCTCCTGCAGCCCTTGACCTGACATCAGTGGGCCCCACACATCTCAGTCTCAAACACGCGCAAATGCTTTTCACATTCTAGCACAGTCTGCCAGATAGGGAAGCTGGCAGACAAGAGGAATACACACCCTGTATCACACACCCTTAACTCCCCCCAACCTCTCTCTGCCACAGTGAGCGTTGGACCAGCGCCTGTGCACAACACTACCAAACCCTTTTTTATTCTGATATAGGATCTCGCTAAGCTACCTAGACTGGGCTTGAACTTGCAATCCTCCTGCCTCAGTCTCCCAGAGTGCTGGGATTTCAGGTGTGAGTCACCGTGCCCGCTTACATCACTGCTCTGGAGAATGCCCCAAGACTGCCTCAGTACGTACTGCCAAGTCCAGGTCACGATGTGCCTCTCCTAAAGGCTCACACCTACTCAGAGTGTGTACTTCAAACTTCTGCCTAATAAGCCTCTGCATGCCTCTCACTGACCTGCCTTGAAGATTGTTTTCTGTGATAGAGGTCAGCAAACCCACAACCCGCCCCATGGAAGGCGTGAGTTAAGGTGCCCATGGCCTATCTGGGGACTTCCTCACTCCCTGTCCCTAACATCGTAGCATGAGTCAGTGACAACTCTAAAGTGTCTAAATTGCCTCAAGACGAGACTCCATGTCTACAAAAGTTCTGCCCAATAAAAGACGGCTGTTACCAAACTGCAAACCGTACATCTTCCAGAAACCAGATCGCCACAAGAAAGAGTCCCCAGGTGGACAGTGCTGAGACGCTTCACTGCAAAGGTGGGCACATGGATGGAGGCTCAAGGGCAGGAACTCTGGGTCAGGGTAGGCTCTGCACACGTCCTCCTCCACCCATAGACATTGCTAATGGATCGCCACGTCCTTGCTCAGTAAATCACTCCTGCAGCACCCACGCATCCTTGACTTCAGGCAGCCACTACCAATAGATCAGCAAGCAGCTGGCCTTTAAGAAAAACCGGTTTACTCGCCTGAATTGCCCTCTGTGGACTCAGTGACAAGCCAGTGATTATTGTAAACATCGCATAGTACTTGGGAGTTAAGAGTTGTGCAACCTTGGGGAAATCATTTAAAAATCTTTGAATCTCTGTTTCTTTACCTGCAAAAGGGAGCCGGTTGGTAATTTCCTGTAGGAGTTGTGTTGGATGAAAGCACCTTGTCCAGTGTCTAGCAGTCACAGAGCTCCTAGTGAATGTTTGCCGGATCTGAAATGAGGGTGATGTGAGATGTCCTGGAAAGAGAGCCTCGCCAATCAGGCCACAAACTAATTTATCTGAGCCAGCTCAGGTTCCATGTTTTTATACCTAAAGAAGCCCTGGAGTAGTGCTAGGCTGGAAACCAAACTGATGCCAGAGAGGCAGGTCAGCAGTACCGTTAGGGGGCATCAGGACAACACATCCTTGAGTCAGAAGAAACACTCCTTCCAACAGGAAATGCTACTTCTCATCCCTCTGCCATTGTCTGAGCATCTGTGTCCCTGCAAAAGTCACATGGTGAAACCTAGCCCTGAATATGATCGTACTAGGAGGTGGGACTTTTGAGAAGTGATTAGCTTTTGAGGGCACTGTCCTTATGATGGGATCAATCCCAATATGAGGCACCGGCAAGAAGATGCAAATATAAAAGAGGCCTTTGCCAGACACTGAATCAGCTGGTGCCTTGATCATGGACTTTCCAGCCTCCAGAAATGTAAGAAATAAAGTTTTACTCCAGATGTGGTAACCCCCTCCTGTAATCTGAGAAGCTGAGGCAAGAGGACTCAAAGTCCAACCCCAGCCTGGGCAACTTAGTTGAGCCAATGAGAACCTGTCTCAAAATAAAAAATTTTAAAAGGGCAGAGAATATAGCTCAGTGCAAAGGCCCTAGTGCAGCCAATGCAAACCCCCATTGCAGCCAAAAGAAGAAGCTAGGAGCTGGGTTGCTGCTCGTGATAGAGTGCTTGTCTACCACCCTCAATGACATGATCGATCCCAGCACCATGGAAGGAAGGAAGGAAGGAAGGAAGGAAGGAAGGAAGGAAGGAAGGAAGGAAGGGAAGTAGAGAAAATGGGAGAGAGAAACAAAAGAAAAAAGGAAGAATGAGTAAAAGAGAATGAAGGGAGCGAGTCAGCTGTGTGATACACACCTGCAATCTCAGGTAGAAAGAAGGCCGAGGCAGGAGGATCACAAGGTCAAGGCCATCCCAAACAACTTAATTGAAATTATCTCAAAATCCAACTTTAAAAGGGCTGATTAGGACTAGAACTCAGTGGTAATATGCCTGTCAAGCATGTGTAAGACTCTGTGCTCAATCCTCAATACTACAATAATACTGAAATAATAACAGACTTCAGTTGTTTTTAAGTCACTCAGTCTAAGGTATTTTGGTATAGCCACCCCAATGAACTGAGACACACTCTGCTATATTACATACCATCTTACTCAGCTGACAAAATTAATACATATGAGCTAGAAATCTAGTTTTAGGAAAATCACTTCTAACGTTTATTAAACATTTGTCTTCCTACATTTGGGACTTGTAAGAGCTATGCAGAGAACACCTCAACAAACGAAACCCACCCCAGTCGTGCTGATTCAATAGAAACTAATTACTTCCCCATGCGAAGGTTCCCATTTAGACAACCAGACTCCAGGACAAGGCTTGGTACGTGCTTGGTACTTATTATTCATTCATTCATTCATTCATTCACTTAGCTTCATGTTGATGTGTCCTTTAGGATCTGAGGCTCAAAAAACATTAAGACTGGTGCCCAAGGTCATGCCGTTAGAAGGCAGCAGCACTGGGACTCCACTGAACAGCCATCTGCTATTCTAGGGGGGCACAACACACATGCCACTAAGCTCCAATTCCACACGGGGCTGGAAGTCACCCAGCTGCAGACAGGAATTACAAACCCAGCAAGTGAAAAAAAAATCACAACGCCATTCCAGGCAGCCACAGACTGACCTGCAGTCAGGGGTTAAAGTCGAACTAGGAACAAATACATCCCTACATCTGTCAATACAAAATTTAATACCTTGTAAGTCTTATGTAATGCATACTTAAAACTGAATCAGTAACAGATAATACTCACTCCTAGCTTTCACTGAACACTTGTGCATAATTAATCTTTAGAAGCCACTGTGTTACCTGTCTTACATCTTTAGCAAAGTACTTATTACAGTTACATAATTTTATTATCGCAATGACAATGAAAAAAATTGTCACCTACCAAAACGACCCCCAAACCCACACACCATGAGCAGTAAATCCCAACCCCACCTCCTAGGCCTGTATTCTGGATCGCAGGAGCGGTACTTCATATGCTTTAGCCAGGAAAATGAGTTCCCCAAAGCTGAGCAAAGCCACATCACTCAATGCAGAGCTGAGTGCAGGTAAGATATTTCTGCTCTTAGGGCTGGGGATTTAACTCAGCAACACAAGCACCTGCCTGGCATGTGCAAGGTCGTGAGTTCGATCCCTAGTAGCAAAAGCAAAAAGCAAAACAAAACAAAAAAGATATTTCTGCTCTTTGCTAAAAAAAAAAAGACATTACCATTCCACTGTATTTGAAATTACACTGATCAGCAACACGCAACATCAAAATGTGACTTGGGGCTGGGGATTTAGCTCAGCAGCATAAGCACCCGCCTGGCAAACACAAGGTCCTGAGTTGAATTCCCAGTGCCAAAAATAAATAAATAAATTAATTAATTAATTAAAATGGTGACCATGACTAGGATAGGAAATAATTTACATCAAGCTTTTGGTAACTACACTGACAACAAATAAGCAAGTACCTGGGAAATCAGGCTGAGCCCTGGCCCGGGCCTGTGCTCGGTGGAGTACTCCTGGCTGGAGTTGGAGCCGGCGTGCCAGTCCCACTCGCAGGGAGAGGGTAGTAGCGTGCTCTTCTGCACCCTGTAAAAGACAGCGTGGTTAGAATCCAACCTGGTCATTCCCAGGACGGCTACACCTTGGGGAGTGCACCAAAGCCCACATACCATGCAGTTCACCCCACAGGATGGCGTTCAGTGCATCCACAGCCTTCACACCCATCACCAAGACGACCTTGGAACATTTTCATTACCTCCAAAACTGTACCACTCACCTTTCACTTCCTGGCACTGGCCAACTAAGTTTTCTTTCCATAGCTTAACATACTTTGGGTATTTCACAAAAACGCATGCAGACCACCTGTGACCGTTTGCAACTGCTTTCTTTGACTTAACATTGTTTTTGAGGTTCATCCATGTTGCAGCATATATCAGGACACTGTTCCTTTTTATGATTACACACTATATCCTATTCTATATATACAGTACATTTTATTTATCTGTCCATCAACTGATGGACATTTGGGTTACTTCTCTGTGTCTATTATGAACATTTATGTACAAGTGTTACATGGATATGTTTCCATTTCTCTCGGATATGATATAGTGGGATTGCTGCCCCTGATGTTTGTAGTTTTAAAATGACAGAGAGTGTAAGTGCCTGCCTGGCAAGCGCAAGGTCCTGAGTTCGATTCCTGGTCCCAAAGAAAGGGAGAAAAAATGAGTAGCCACATAAAGTACAGTACCATCATTTCACCTGAGGGTCATCCTGAAGAAAAAGACCATGCAAGATTCACCTTTCAGCTGGGCATGGCAGCACACACAGGCACTGTCAACACTCAGGGAGACTGAGGCAGGAGGATCACAAGTGCAAGGCCCTCCTGGACAACTCAGCACGACCCTATGTCAGAATAAAAAACAAACTAGCAAGTGACTGGACTTGATCCGCAGTACCCCACCCCCAAATCTCATTTCAGGAGAAAAAAATACTCAAAACAGCGATAGAAAAAATGTACTGTGGTAAAAACATACTTAGGTATTTATCATGTAAAAGTGTATAACAGAGAAACACCTGAAACGAAAAGGTAATTTGTTTTCGCAGCTCCTAGTGTAGTGGTTCATGTTTTTGTGGGTTGCCCACTGTCAGAAAGGATGGTGAATATTGTTTTTCTTTTTGTCTCAGCACAAAAAAAAAGAGCCAAGAAATACCCCAGTGCCCTCTCCATGACTCCTGCATGTCCCCTTCCCGCACCGCGGGGGGCGAGTGCATCTCTGGATTACGGAGGTCACAGGGAAAATCTGCAGTGGGAGCAAAAACCGGGCTTCTCCCCGGCTCTGGTCCCCGCTCTTCCGCTTGCTACACACAGCGATGCGTGGCATCTGAGGAAAGCACTCTCCTCCCTGCTCGACAGACAGGAGGGAAAATGGAGGGTGTGGACTTTATTTGTGCAGGCGGGAAGCTCATTTCCCTTGTCCAAGGATCAGCAGGAAACCCAGGCGAAGGCTAAGGCGAGGCCATCTGGACAGCCTACAAAGCAAGCCCCTGGATTACAGCCCAGCCGTGCAGCCTTCCTTGATCACTCCCAAGGGTAAATAAATGGTTAACCAACCAAGATGTGTTTCATTATGCTTTTTGGTCTCAATATGGAATTTTTCTACATGTATCAGCTCCAAACCGCTCTTGTTTCTTCTATGAAAACAGCTCGCTTTTAAGTCAGTCAGGTTTTTTGCATTTCTAAGACATCCTGCCTTTAACTCTTCTTTTTCCCCTGGAAAATTCCAGGGTATTTTTGTTTCTGTTTTTTATTGTTTGGCTACCGCATAGCCTCACACCTGCTAGGCAGGTGCAGCGCCCCTGAGCTATATCTCTGGCCCCTTCCTGGGGTTTCTGGTACTCTCACGGGTCAGAGAAGCTTCTCTAGTAACTTATAGAAATGATCCCTGAAAGTATAGCTTTTTCCGTAGGTTTTTGACATGTATAAAAACTACAAATAGCAGTCATTCATTTCTAAAATTTACTTTTTTTTTTTTTTGAGACAGTCTCACCATGTAGTTCAGGCTGGCCTCAAATTTGCAGCAATCTTCCTGCCTCAGCCTCTTGAGTGCTGGCTAGGATTACAGGTGTGTGCCACCCTGCCCAGCACTCTAAATCTAAAATCTACTACTACTGACTGGAGTCGCTAGAGAAAAAGTTGGCAGAAACAATTAAAATATATTTTGGTTTATAATAGTTTTGACAGAAATGTAAAAGTAATGTCAGGTAAAGTGCGTAAGAACTTAAAAAACTACACATTTTAAAGGGAAAATCCTTAGGTGGCTCAGTACTTTTGTTCTGGGTGTTACTCTTTTTCTCTTTTTCCTTCTTTCACTTGTGGCTAACCTGCAACAGAGAAGGCGCTAGCAGATACTTGCTGCACACCCAGCACAGGTTGGGCAGTGAGGTAGACATGTGCTTCTCTCAGTTTCCACAGTGGTCAGCTTGCAAGACTCAGTCACTTGTTGGCTGACCTGTGACTGTGCAGTTCTGTGACTGTGCAGTTCACAGACGAGAAGCCCAGCTCGCCCTGCCCCCAGACAGCAAGAAAAAGGAGTGAGTCAGTGTCAGCAACAAGGTGAGAGGAAAGAATGAGTATCTTGAGGTTTGGACAACCAGGTTATGCCTGAGTTCCAGTTATATTTTAAAATGCAAACACTGCTCCTGAAATGTTTGTATCTGGCTACACACATGTTGCAGTGATCTGACTACTGCTTGAGAAGAACAAAAGGGATGGTATTCTTAGAGGAAAATAAGCCTCACGATCTAGCCAGTCAACCACGTAGAAATCTCTGACCTGAAGCTTCCTGGGAAGATTTCTCTTTGTGAACACACAGCCAATAAGCTGCCTTCTTGCTGAGATCTTATTTCAAACTGCAGGGAGGGAAGGGATGGGGACTAAAAGCTAGGAGGAAGATCAGGAAACGCAGCAGGGGTACACTCCAGAAGCCGTCAGGGAAGGGCTCCTCTGGAAGCCTACAGTGTCACCCACACATTGAACCTCAGCATCGCCTGGACCATCAGCAGCCCTGGGAGCTGGCAAGAAACTGTAGAATCTCAGGCCTCACCACAACCTGCAGAATCACACACAACCTGCACCTTAACCCAGTGATTCACAGGCACATTAAAGCTAAGATTCACAGGCACATTAGAGCATCAAGGTATCCCTGAAAGATGTGGAATTAATGAAATTAACTTACGTCAGCAGGAGATAAACCCTCCTAGGACATCCAGAAGGGAGTGTTTTCTATAAGCTTTGGAAAGAGCAGGTCCATGCCCCAAGGAAGTCTGTCAGGTAACAAGGGGTCAGCAAACAAAAAGTGGGGCTAGGCCAGGTGTGGTGGCACATACCTGTAATCCCAGCACTTGGGAGGCTGAGGCAGGAGGATTGCCGTGAGTTCAAGGCCAGTCAGGCTACAGAATGAGTTCAAGGCCTGGCTGAACTACATATATAGCGAGACCTTGCCTCAAAAAAAATTAAAAAAATAAAAAGGAAAAAAAAAGTAGGGGTCAGCAAAGCAATGTTTTATCTGTGTGTACTTGAAGAGCCTCAAGCACTCCAGGTATTACGGATACAAGGAAGACATCATTTGTCTTCTAATACAATACTCTTTCATGAGGCTTCAGGGAATGCATCCTCTCTCAGAAAAAAAAAAAAAGTGGTGGGGCAAAGGTATAGCTCAATGGTAGAGGCTTGTCTAGCAGGCTGTGAGGCTCTGGGTTTGATCTCCAGCACCACAAAAAAGAAAGAAATGGTTAAATATATACTGCAGATCATATACTGCAGTATCCCCAAACTTCCTAAATATATGTTTGAAACAAACATTCCTAAGCAATTACAATATTCCTTTCTGGCCAGCCCAGATGTGACCTTAGGGTCCTCCCCATCTTGGTCGTTTAAACAGCACCATCACATGAAACCTTTTTGCCAGCCCTAAGGAAACAGCCCATCTTCCAGTGTTCAATTTCTGTTACTCTGAAACCAAGTTTCAGGTTTTGATGTGCTGAATCTCACAAGCTCCTTAAGGACCACAATTTGAGCCCAGTGTGGTGAGACAAGCCTATAATTCCAACATTTTGGGAGGCTGAGGCAGAAGGATCACAATTCCAGCCAAACCTGGGCAATTTAGTGAGACATGAGACCCTGTCTTATTAAAAAAAAAAAAAAAAGAAAATGAGGGGGGTCCCTAGGGATGTGGCTCAGCGTGAAGGCCCTGGGTTCAAGGCTCAATTCCAGGTTGGGGAGCGGGCACAGAGACAGAGAGAGATGGAGGGCACACTCGGTCATTAAGCATGTTATTTAGCCCACAGAGACAGATGCTATTTCCTCCTCCATACATACTCAATCTTCCTTTTACTTTCAGAAGCAGAACAGTAAAGCAATGATATCCTTACACTGAAGCTGCAATGCAGCTCGATGAGGGAGTCCTGGCATAAAAATTGTTATAATTTTTTTGATGGAAGTTTTGTTTGGTTGGTTTGGTTTGGTACCAGGAATCAAACTCAGAACCACTGAGCTATAGCCCTGGCTCTAGTTTCTAATTTTTAAAAGGATACCTCGGGTTGACCGGTAACGGCCACTGCGTGGCTCAGGTAGCTTCTAGACGTACTGTCTGCCATGCAGGCACTTGGACTCAAGTTTTCCAACGTGTAAAAGACCCAAAAGAAGAACTTCAGCAAAGAAAGTTCTATCTGAGGCCTATAACCAGGCAGAGAAGGACTTCTAAACCCTTCGTCTTCATGGTCACTGAGCGAGGCATTGCAAAGAGCCGTGACATGAAAACTGCCATTTCCAGAAGAGGCTTTCCCTGAAAATACAGTCTGCCTGCACACTGTGGTCACACACACACACACACACACACACACACACACACACACACTCCCCTCACCTCCATGCCAGGAACCAAACCCAGGTTTCTGCACATGCTAGGCTATTTCTACCACTAAGGTACATTCCTGGCCCCTACCCAAATGCTTAAAGCAGAAAAGCATTTGCTTTGTTGAGAAAAGTAACACTAAGGCACATTTTCTTCATCAGTAAGCATTGCTATACTTGCAAATCACATTTAAAAATTTCAAACTCAGAAAATTAACTATCTTGATTATAGTGTAACATACCCAGGAATTCATCTTCTTGGGTGCTACGGTATTATACCAGAATTTCATCACCATCTGGGAACACCGCATCCACCAAGAAGAAGTCTCAATTAATTTACCCCAGGAGAGATGCCCTTTTCTCTGTCTGCGTACCCCAAATAGCCAGGGTAGACATTTCTAGCAAGAAGCATCAAGGCAGCTGGGCACAGTGGCACACTCCTGTAATCCCAGCACTCAGGAGGCTGAGGCAGGAGGATCATTACAAGTTCAAGACCAACCTGGGCTACAAAGTGAGGTCAAGGCCAGCCTGAAATGCATAGCGAGACCCTGTCTCAAAAAGACCAAAAACAAAAACAAAACAAAGCGTCAAGGCGCCTCTGCTTACCCAGGGTGCTGCCAAAGGTTCGCGTGCCTTCTGCTTTCGGGTAGAAGTTCCCTCTTGTTAAGTGGGGTGATACCCACAGCTGCCTCCAGAATAGCCATGTATTTCTTATACCTCATGTTGTCGCTCGCAGTACAAGAGTCCGTAAATTTCGGTCACTGTTCAGCTTTAAGCCAATGAACTAATCTTCCTCCACAGGAAGCCACAGTCCCTGCTTTCTGGGCTCTGTGTAGCCCTGGCTAGAGCTGGCAGACCCACAGTGCCGGGGGTGGAGGTTAAGGGGAAGTGGAAAAGGTCTTTCGGATCTCCTTGCAAGGTCCACGTTACATAAAGCTGAAGAATTCTGAATAAAGCACTAGTGAAAATGATTTGCAGGAGTGACCGCAGTTTTAAACACAATGATCTAATGTACACTCCCCAATTAATCCGCACATAAATCTTTCAGGCCACTAAGCCTTCACGTAGAAAAGGCATACGAGGTGATTTATCTCAAAGTCTGATAATAATTAGTCAGAAAAGCCTGCCTGACTCTAGATGTACTAAAATTGGAAACAGATTTGCTCTTTCAACAAATATCTCTCTAAAAGGCTGCACTTTGATGAATGAAGAAAGGATTCCAGCTGTCGTTGTATGGCAACGCATTTATAACTGCTGCAAATTCCCCATTTGGGTCAACAGCAAAAGCAAAGATTAATTCATTAAGAAACAATTCTGACTGGGGTTTTTTAAACACCTCTAGAACCCCAAATGACTGAGCCCTTTTTCACGAAAATGTATTGTTTGGAGATGTTGAGCATCCATCTCTCTCTCTCTCTCTCTCTCTCTCTTTTTTTTTGGGTAAGACTCTCCACACAGCTTCAAGGAGTTTCTTTACCCCCTCTCTAAGCACTAATGCTGGGCCATTTCTTGTAATGGCTTCCTCACGGGCCATGGTACACAGGACCAACACTGAATTTAACAGCCTTCTTCAGAATGAAAAATATGGCACTAAATATGGCACTAGGAAAAAAATAGCCTCTTTCCACTGGTTTTAGGAACCAGGGTAGATGTGCAATTTGTACCACAAGTAACCATGTCCCCTACCTTGAGGGACTCTTCACTAGTACCTAGCTGAGAAAAATAGCACTAAGTTAAATGTCATGACATCTTTTGAACTTCTGGATTGTTGTAGTCAGGAGTTGCAAGGAGAACAATTAGATTCAGGGCACAGAATGTATAGTATTATCTACAATGCTCTCCCAAGGAGTCAAATACAAAGAAAGTGCAGGAAAGTGCCCACAACACTAAAGATCTAGAAAATCCAGCAGAAGGCCTGGATCTCACGGCAATAAACTGCATGAGTTCAGCTGAAAACCTAGAGACCACGACAATGACCTGTGCAAGTCTATCCCAAGGATTTGCACTGGGAAGGCCCAAAGGTCAGCGGTGGAAGCTAGAAATTCTGTGCCAGCAGGGTGAAGGAGCTGTGCCAAGCAGGTTGAGGTTCTGCAGTGGAGCCAAGAAGTGATGCTCAAAATAAGGACCAGGGCTCCCCCCAAGTACCACAGCCATCCTCAGCAACAATGAGGCCTTGAGCTCCTCTCAAAATAACAGCCGAGTTAATATCAGGAAGCCAGGATGACAAGCTCCTCCAGGAGAACCAAAGGCTCCAAACAATAACGCTCAGGAGGACCCACAATGCTGCAGCTTGCTCTCCAGGTCTCCTTTTGATGCTGACAGCTTTCCTCGGGTGGGTCATCTACACTCAGCACCACTAGTTACAAACCACAACATGGATCCATCTCTGCCTGAGGTCACTGCTACCCCAGAAGATCCAAGTTATACTTAGGAAACTGACTAACACACTGATTCTGTGAATTTAGTAGTCTCTGCTACCCTGGGTTCAGATTTATATACCCCTTTCCTCACCAAATTCTTCAATCTATTCTTTATATGCTATAGCAGCATACAGCAATCATGCTGTCCCTTATCTAAACAGGTCCATATACAAAGGGGAAGTCAACTGGAAGTGTGACTTCCAGTGATAGGTGCTTATTATGATTAACACGGATGTCCATTATAATACCCCAAATTCCTCCATCCCAAGAAGGGGAGGACTTCCCCTTATCTACAATGCCAAAAGACATCCCATCTTCACTTCTATAGAGTTTTTCCTCTCAAGTTTTATCTTTTCTTTAGTTTTCATTTTTCTTTTTCTTTCTTTCTTTTTTTAACTTGCACAACTTAAATCAGTGGTCTCCAAATGGATTATACACACCAATATTCTTTGGGCTCTGGGAAGAATATATCAAACCATCTATTTCCCTTTCATTCTCTCACACTTAAAAATGAATTTTCATGTTTTTAAGTATTCATAATATTTACCTTGGGAACCAATGTATTTTAAGTTATAATAAAGTATATCACTTATACATTAATATATTCATATACATATGGTGTTTATGAATCTGTTACAGACATGTGGACAAAAAAATTGAAGTTGGGTGATTTAGATAACTCTCAACTACTCTGGAAACCTCAGTTTCCCGTTTTATAAGGTGGGAAGACTGAAAAGAGGAAGTTTTCTACCACCACCATCACCACCAAAAGGCTAAGACCGCCTACTTCTCTTGGGCTGATTATGTAATTAATATAATCTGACCACAATAAAGTGATGAAAAACAAGGGACAAACCACTTGGTCTTGGAACAGTGCATTTCCACAGTATTCATGAACAGTACTCCCACGGGTTGTTCTGCAAACAATTAGTACCAGTTAGTCACAGGAATTCTTTTATGGGCTGAACTTGAATGTGGTTGGCTACAGCTGCCACCCCTGAAAAATGCTCTAATACAGCCTTCATTTAATCACACAGGAAGATGTAATTACACTCACACAGCAGCCTTTGTTCTAACGACTTGTGTTTCCAATGACGCGTGATAGAATTACTACACAACCCCTCTCGAATAAGAAATGAACCCTGAAGCTAACCACAACAAAAAAATCAAGTTAAACGTGTTACTCATTGGAAGCTATTTTATTGCAACGAAAATGACACAGTACTTTATAAATAGTACGCTTTATGGTTTTTTTATTCTTGTTTATTTAGATAGAAAATCTCAATACGTAGCCCAGGTTGGCCTCAAACTCTGGATTCTCCTGCCACAACACACGAAGGACTGGAATTGTTGGAAATATATATATGTGTATATGTATATATGTGTGTGTGTGTGTGTGTGTGTGTGTGTGTATGCATATGTATTTATGCACAAGGCTTTCTCAATGAGCTATTTTCTCGGGTCTTTTTGTATTTTTTGAGACAGGATCTCACTAAATTCCTAAATTACTGAAACTGGGCTTGAATTTGCCACCCTGGGGTGACTTGAATTTGTGAACCTCACACCTCACCCTCCCTGAGTGCTGGGATTACAGACATATACCACCACATCCGATGCTACCAGAATTTTGGATTTCAACATTTTCCAGCTCTAAAAAGTTATTTTTATTTTGCTTTCATACAAAATTAAAATTGAGTCTTTCATTAGGAAAATAGCTGTGCTTTAACAAATATTACAAAGAATTTGTTCCTTATATGAGATTGATCCGTTATTTATTTTAAATGTCATCGTTATGGGAAATCCTTTATAATACAGGACAGTAGAACAGAAAAGAATTAATTTGATCAAAATAACCCATCCAGATATGTACTGACATTTTCGTTACAGAAACTGCTTAGAAATATGTATTTAAAAAAAGAAACATGTATTTAGTTATTTCTCTTAGAGTTCTGGAATTTCTTTACAACTACAGCTACTACATATCTGTTTTTAAGAAATTTTAAAATGTTTAATCTGAAGACAAAAACAAAGCTTTTGTGGAGCGTGGTGGCGCATGTCTGTAATGCCAGCACCCAGGACTCTGGGCAGGAGGGTCGAGGCAAGTTTGAAGCCAGCCTGGGCAACATAGTGAGTTCAAGGCCAGCCCGAACTAGACAGCGAGATCTTGTCTAAAAAACAAAACGAAACGAAACCTTTTAAGCCAAAATGTTTGATTTCTCTCTAAAACACTAATATTTTTTTGTTTTTTACTGTTTTATTTGTTTGGGTTGTTTTGAGAAAGTCTGACTATATAGTTCAGACTGGCCTCAAACTCATGGTGGTCTTCCTGCCTCAGCCTCCAGAGTGCTACAATCATAGGCATGTGCCATCACATCAGCTCTGACATTCTTTTTGAACTAATTATTTCTACTCTTTACCTTGGAGTACAAGAGTGAGTGGATATCCTTCACCCAGTGTTTAATCTGTTACTGGACTTCGGAAGTATAAAAATTGGAAATGAGATAATGAGCCAAATAGGCTGTTCCACAGGAGCACACAGGGTGTGGTCTGCTCTCAGGAAGCTGGAAAAAGCCTCAACTCAAACTACAGAAGCCAAACTTTTCATGTTTCAGCTGTCCTAAAAATATACCATTTGACTGTATGCAAGTATTTCATTTCTCCTCTCCACATACAGTATCTATTAACATATTTGCCATGCAGATGAACTGCCATAAGAGACACCATAAGAAAAGCAAACTACACAATATGAAAGAATTATCGAAGAGTTAAAAGATTAGTATTGGCTCTTCTTCCAAATTCATCCTGTTCAGCCCAAATTAGCCAGTGCACTTCAGAATCATCCTCATCATCACTGGGTTTCAATTAAATTCTTCCCTTGCGATGGGGTGCAGCTCAGTGGTTTAAAAAATAAAAGCTTTAAATCCTTTCCTCCCATCCAATCCAATGTGCCTGTGTCTTAGTCACTTTTCTCATTGCTGAGACAAAACACCCTACATCCAAAGTTGAAAGAAAGGTTTGCTTTGGCTCAGTTTGTAGAGGTTTCAGTTCATAGTTGATTGGTTCCAAGGTGGTAAGGCATGGCAGAGGGGCACACAGAGTACAGAGTTCATGGCGAATCAGGGCAGGCAGAAGGAAGCCAGCAGTGAATAGCAAGTGGCAATTGATGACCTTCTTTCTGTCCCTTGTATCTTATCCAGGGATATCCACTCACACCCTTAATCTTAGTATTGCAACATTAATTAATCCCAGCCTTACATCCTTGATGCCAGTATCATACACCCTAGATCCAGCCACCTCCAAAAAGCACCCCATATGACCACATGAGGCTTTGGGGGGACATCCAGATACAAGCTATAACAGTATGGGAATAGTCAGTCCATCTGCTCAGCACACAGCAGCAGCCACGTCTTACCTTTTCCTACTTCCACACATCTACCTCCTGGTTTGCCATGAATATCTTCATCCACTCCTGGGGGTCCTTGATCATATCAATCCCTCAGTGCTTCCCACCAATATGTCCCTCCCTAGTTCTCAGTGCTGACATGGGAAAGACTGTCCCTTTCCTGCAATTGCAGAGACAGGAAAGCACAACTGTGACTAACAACCCTAGAGAGCTGTCTCCTTCATGTAGAGTTGCAAGACACACGAGAAAGACAGCTGTTTTGTGAACCTCTGTCATCCTCTGTAAGCCTGACCAAGACCACAACACGGGGCTGTTTTACATAATGTGAGATTTTTGTATATGCGCTCAGTGGATGGTATCTCCTTGCCTGTCTCTCTCCCTTTTCCTTCCCTCTTCTCTCCTTTATACCTGTCCCAGCTGTCCTTTTTCCATTCCTAACACTTCTTTAAGAAACCTTTGTGGTATTCCAATTTCTCCCTATAGTCCCAGCTACTCGAGAGGCTAAGGCAGGTGGAATTTTGGAGCTCAGGAGTTCAAGAACAGCCCAGAGAACATGGTGAGCCCATCTCAAAAAACAAACTAAAAACCTTTCCTCAATCTTCATTTTACAGCAGGCAAGACCAAGGTGATCTTAAAAATGTTGACTCTCTTGCAGCTATAACCTCCTCCAATCCATAGCCCTCCGCTGTGATTGTTCCCAGATTTTTAAGCTCTGTAATTAATCAGATAAAATGAAAAGACAAAATCATTGAATTGCTGCCTCTCCCAAATAACTTACAATAAATACATAATAATTCATGGGTTTTTAGGAAATAAGACAACTTGCAACTCTCTATATGAAGGAGACAGCTGTCTAGGGTTGTTAGTCAAAGTTGTGCTTATCCTGTCTCTGCAGTTGTAGGAAATGAATAGTCTTCCCTATGTCAGCACTGAGAACTAGGGAGGGACATATTGGTGGGAATCACTGAGAGACAGCCATCTACTGCCAGTGGCTGAGACTGCTAGGCTGCTAGGCTGTCTCAAGTACCTTCTAGTCAGTATTTCAAAACTTGCAGCTACTGACAGAACAGGGATAGGATTGAAAATGATAAAGCTATGTTATATGCACGTAACAGTTCCCCAAAATGAACATCACTATGCTGTATAACAAACGTGCACTAATAAAAACTCACAACCATTATTAAAATGTTGAGTTAAAGCATGTGCACAGAACAGCAGTTTCTCTGTGGCCATGGAAAAAGGGTTAGTCAGGCTGAGCACAGTGGCGATGCCTGTAATCCAAGCTGTTCCAGAAGCTGAGGCAGGAAGAAGGCTAGTTTAAACTCCAAGAAAGGGGGGTGAGGAAGACAGGAAGGGAGGGAGGGAGGCAGGCAGGCAAACCAGTTGGGTCTGAGTTCCATACTGAGGCTGCCTTGTCCATAGCCCCCTCTATAGCGTGTGCCTGCTTGCTGGGTGCAGGTTTGGCCCCGGGCAGAACCCTGCTCAGTGGCCCCAGCTGGTCCTCCAGGTGCACAGTAGAGCCTCAGGAAGCAGCCACTTCCTGCCATGAAGGTGTATTCTTGGTGAATCCAGAAGGCCCTACAGAGTGCAAGGAAAATAACCTGATGATATGCAACTTGTTCTCACCGCCCCTGGATATCAGCTGGAGATGGGATATGTGCCGTAGTAGCTGTTCTACTAATATTTCTCTTAGTTCTAAGCAATCTGCCTCTCTCTCTCTCTCTCTTATTTATTATTATTTATTTAATTTTTTGAGACAGGGGGTGGTTTAGGCTGGCCTTGAACTCACTATGTAGCCCCGGCTGACCTCAAACTCAGCACACTCCTCCTGCCTCAGCCTCCCAAGTGCTGGGATTACAGGTGTGTTCCATCATGTCTGATCTTTTACCTGGCCTTCCTTTCTTCTTTCCTTTTCCTTTCTTTTCTTTTCTTTTTTTCTGACAATGCTGGGCCTCACACATACTAGGTAAGTACTCTACCACTGGGTCATACACCAGCCCCAGAATTTCTTATTTTGTCTGTATTAGTTTGCTAAGAATACTATAATAAAGTACCAAAGATTGGATGGTTTGATAGAAATTTACTTATTTATTTAAATAGACAGACAATAGATGATAGATAGAGCTTTGCTGAATTGCCCTGCCCGGGTTGGCCTTGAACTCACAATTTTCCTGCCTCAGCCTTCCAAGTAGCCATGATTACAAGTGAGCACCACTAAAACCAGTTTTACAAAAAGAAATATATTTATCTAGGGGCTGGGCACAGCGGCAACACCTAATCCCAGCTACTTGGGACGTTGAGACAAGAGGACAGAGCTTGAATATAGTCCGGGCAACATACCAAGACTGTCTTAAAAGGAAAATGAAGAAATGTCTTATCTCACACCTACAAGTCCAAGACCAAGATGCCAGCAAGGCTGGGCCTTCAGAGACTATGTGGGACCCATTCTGACCTTAACTGGGTGTGCGTAGCCACCTTCTCCCTACATCTTTACATGACGCTTTCTCTGTGTGTCTGTCCACATTTCCTTTTCTCATAAGGACACTCATCATATTGGACTAGGGCCCCCTCTGACAGCCTCACTTGTTGTTACCTCTGTAAAGACTTTCTCCATGTAATGTCATATGGGGCTAGGAGCCTGGCTCAATGGTAGTGTGTACCTAGCACGTGTAAGGTCTTGAGTTTCATTCCCAGAACCAAAAGGCAAAATAAAACAGCAGGTTGCACTGGGGATACCGGTGGTTAGGACTTCAGTAAATGAACTGGGAATGCGAGTGTTGCATCGGGTGAGAATCTGGGGGACGGAGACCCTGGTTTTGTCCTTGTGCCCCATCAAGAATACACAGCTGTTCTTACAAGAGCTTAAGTGTACCTAATACACTGCCAAAAGTTGAATCAAGAAAGAGTGGAGGGAGGAGAAGGGGAGAAGGAGATTCTCCCATCAAGCATTGCAGTGAGACAAAGACAAGAAATCCCCCAAGGAGCTGAAGGCCTGTGCATCTCTAGCCCCGTGATTTGGTCCAGCACATACTTCATGGTTAACTATCTGAGAAAACGAGACGCTTCACATTTAAGACAAGGCAGTGTCTGACACTGTGAGAAAGATCTCGTGTCTGGAAGCAGAAGCCAAATCTATCCAAACTAATGAGGAAGAAGCTAAACCCACTGTGGTGGGTTCACTAACGGTTGACTCGTGTGGGAAGGTACAGCTGAGCTGAGTCAGCGTGGTTCTGAGCGTGCAAGACCCACCTGAGGATTGTTGCAAACGGCATAAAAGAAGAATGGGAAGGGAAGATTGTACGCTGCTGATTTCCCAGGAGGAGCCTTCTTGCAGCTGGCTTTCCTGATAGAAACTTGGCTGTTGTCTTTGGAAGAGGAGCTCGGGTCCTCACTGTTGCTAAGGGTTCTGTAGTTCACGGGGGCTCTGGTCCTTACCTTGAGACTCGCTCCTGGCTCCAGGGCAGATCCCTCAGCCTGCTGGCACAGACCCTTCATCTCTCTGGCACAGACTTTCTAGCTTCCACCACTGGCCTTTGGGCCTTTCCGTGCCAATCCTTGACACGGAATCCATGAGACATTGCCATGGGCTTTGGCCTTCTGGCTGGGCTTGTGCAGGACACTGCCATGGGATCCAGACCCTCAGCAGGATTCTTCGGGTCTGGAGTGTACAGACCAAACTCTTGCACTCTTCTGCATTTGACTTTTTGGATAAATATTATCAGATACTCCTTTAAATTTATGTGTCCTGTATCAAATCTATTCCCTTGCAAACCACTGACTATAACACCCACTATTAGGAGACCCTGACAGAGACTCCTGACCTCCACACAGGGCTGCGGGGCTGCGTGGGGAGTCAGCTCTGGTGTCTGTGTAACACTCGCTTCACATCCCAGAACGGGAAGCTTCTCAAGGAGAAGAGAACAGAGATGACAATAAGGGACCAAGGGATGGAGACCATGTTCCCAACCAGGCAGGAAGACACAGGAGAAAATTAATGTTCCAAAGTCAAGCACACATCTCCATGCAAGATGGAGGGAGAAATCAATTCTACCGCAACCCTGGGGGAGAGGAGAACAGAAAAGCGGATCCTAAGGGCCACCTGAAAGTACCGGTGCTGGCCGGCCATCTAGCTCAGTGCTCGCCTTGCACGCATACGGCCCTGAGTTTGAGTCTCAGTACTGAGAAATAAAATGCTCTTTTTATACACAAGTGGTTCCACAGTTCCTCAAACTGCATCATGATAGTACTATGAATTTTAGTGTACCTGTTCCTGAAACAGGCTAAGCCCTAGGTCATATTGGGTTGATAGACATACTAGAAAATCGAGAGGTAAAAAGTGAACTAGTTCTCTGTAATCCCAGCATTCAGGAGGTTAAGGTAGGAGGATCAAGTGTTTGAGGCCAGTCTGGGCTATAAAGCAACTTCAAGGCCAGCCTCGTCTGCATAGCAAGAACCCATTACAAAACAACACAAGCGGACCAGTCTTTAAGTCTATGAAATTAAGTGAACACATCTGGAGACAGGAGGCTGGGAAGTCAGCCCAGCCTTCAAAGACAGTGGTCAGAAGAGGTGCCAAGAAACCAGAGCCAAGAAAAACAAGATCACTAACTAGCGTCAAACCCACTGAGGCAGGAGAGGAACCTGTCCTGCTCCAATACCCAGTTAGGAAATGTCCCAGATGATAAGGGGCAAGGCGGGCACTAAGTACACACAGAGAATAGTGACTAAAGTAACGTAGTTTCCTTGAATTCAATAGTGCAGAAAAATCACACTGACGTGGAGACCTAAGCCAGTCATGAGAGCCAGATGCAGTGACCAAGGCCTGCAGTCCCAGTGCTCTCTAGGAGGCTGAGACAGGGGCCCCGCCTGGGATACTGAGTGATTTAGTAAGATCTTGTCTCAAAATTAAAAATAAAAAGTGGTTAAAGATGTAGCCCAATACAAAGGCCCTGGGCTCAACCCCCAGTACCACAAGCAATAACTAACTAACTAAATATATATATACATTTCTTTTAATGGACATTAAGAAATTATATTTTTACAGATCTGTCTCCCTACGCATCGAGCTAGTCTTAGGTATGATGTTGTATCTATCCTTATAGCTATCATATCCCTCCTCGCTCAGGAATTGCTATATGACAGATGCCCAATAATTTATAGTGTTCTCTTCCTCAGTAAAAGGCAGGGGTATGTAACAGTTAAAATTCTAGAGTCTAAAACCAGACTGTGTGGATGTGAATCCACCTTTCCACATAACCTGCTGTGTACATGTAAGGTGCCGGGCGGTCTATGAACTTCTCCAGGGCCTCAGTTTCCTCATCTGTAAAGTGGGGCTCACAGCAGCACCTATGTGGTAAGGCTGTGTGAAGATTAAATCTAGTGTTTATATGCAAAACGTTTAGGTGTAGCTCATCCAAAAACTGTATTTAAAATACTACCTGTAGTTACTATACACTCAGGCAGTAACTTCTGGCCTGGGCTGTGAAGGACTGAATGTATGCATTCCCTCAAAATGTTGACGGCCTAACTCCAAACGTGTGAGGGTATTTAAAGATGAGACTTTTTTGCAAGGTGATTAGGTTTTGATAAGTCCTGTGTGGTATCAGCGTTTTTTATAAAGGAGCGTCTGTCTCTCCACACTCAGGTGCCCAGGGAAGCCCATGTATGGATCAGGACAGGAAGGCAGCTGTCCAGAAGCCAGTAAGCCAGCCCTCCCCAGAATCCAACCGTGCTGGCAGTCTTTGGCCTGCAGAATTCCGAAATATAAATGTTAATGTTTAACCCCTCCTTCACAATCCTGGATCCAGCTCGGACAGTTCTCTACGCTCACTAGGTACTGCTCCTCCAGGCAGTCCTAGGTTTCTGCCTTGCTCACGAATGGGCCACACAACCTTCCAAGTGTCCACCGAGTGTCCGAACATTCTTGCCCTGTGGAGGTTGGTGACCTTCCCCCACCTATCCATCCCGTCTGGGGCCACAGCTTCCTGCCTGACCAGTCCTTCCAGCTCCCTGCCTCCCACTCCACAGACATCACCTGCACTGCCCCCAGGGCCACCCTTTGGGCATCCCCCCCTTGAGATGCCCTCACACCTCCTGCTGGACTGCACTACTTTCCTCGGTGAACTTCAGTCCCTAGTTACAGTCTATGCATTTACCTGTTTACTGCCTGTCTCCTTCTTAGACCATAAGATCTGCTGCAGGGGCAGAGACCTGTCTTGCTGACATTGTACCCATTTCGTGTTGGATTCCTAGGCCTGCTCAGCCATTCATTCACTCTTTAAACAACCACCAGGCATCTATGAGATTGACACTGGGCACTGGAGTAAGACCCAGCTACCGCGGCCCTGAAGAATCACTCTGTGTAATGCAGTACCAAGGGACTGCAACCCTGCACGCTGTGTGAGGCGCCTAGGAAAGGGATGGGGACAGAGGAGAGAGTCAACAACCCTGTCTAAGGGGCTGAGCTTGGGAAAGTATTCAGGAGGGCACGTGAGGTAGGTCTTAAAATGTGAGCAGCAAAATGAAAGAACAACTGGGATAGGGAAAGGCGAAAAAGGGAAAATATTACATGTATATAGGTATACATATATACATGTGTGTATGTATCTATATACAAGACAGATAACTATACTACTGATCCCTGTAAGTTCATCAAAAAGAACAGTTTGTTTTCATTGTTTGATCATTTTTTCATGCCTAAATCTTGTAATCTGGACTACTTTTAAGATAACAATATGCAACATATTAATTAGTGTTGATTTCCTATTTTTCTGAAATTCTGTATTGTTTTTATCCTTTTTGTTTAGTCTTTAAAATAAAAAAAATGCATATATATGAGTAGATGTTCCTTATGTTGACTAAAAAAAATCTGGGGCTTCCCAGGCAGAGAGCAAAGTACTCAGAAGAGGGAGAAAAATAAGGCAGCAAAGGAGGTTCTAGGAGCAGGAAGTGGGACACCACAGCTTACAGTACACCTGGGGGCCCAGAACCCAGGGTAAGCAGGACACCTTCAGGTCTATCTGGGCAGCAAGGGTGCCAGTCCCCCTGCTGGCACCCCCCTGCCAGAAATCACTGAACCACTAACTCGTGACCATTTCCCCTTACTGAAATACCTGCTTTCTATACTTGGTCTTGTTACTTCTCTCACCAGATTTTAGAAGTGACTATGAACTCTCCTTTGTGAGATAAAACCTCCTAGGTATCATGTGACTAAGTACTTGCCTAAGGCTGCACAGGGAATAAGCAATGGACTTACTGATCTGATTACAAAGACCCTATCTTACCCACCAGGCCTGGGGGCTGCCCCAGGGCCTTAGTATATCCCCGCCACAATAACTAAATCACTGTCTACCTACTCATCTCCCTATAGAACACGGGTCTCCTGAGTCACACACTGCCCTACCCACCACTGTATCACAAGCACTGGCACAGTACCTGCCAGTGTAGGGGCAGCAATAAGTACATATTAGGAATGAATCGACGGATGAATGAACAGGGCTCTGAACTCCTTCCCTCCCCAAGGTCAGTGTCCCCATCGCCAGTCTCACCTTCCATTCCCACCCACATCTCTGCAAAGCAGGCCTGACTGCTGTCCTTTGAAAGGCCTGCCTACAGGGACAGCCCTCCGCTAATACCTGTCTGCTTGGAGAATTCCCTATTCCCAAAAGAGGTGAGAGAGGCTCAGTATGCAACCCTAAACCACTAGAGCAAAAAATCTGCTTCGCGCTGGAGTCAACAATGGTAGGGAGAAGACCAGAACAGAACAATCCTGACAGAAACCCTGGGCACCGAGTATCTCTGGAGCTTCCCTGGTCATTAACACTTCACGTGCAGTCACCACTGTTGCTGGGAGCATTAAGACTGTCCTAAGTGACTGTGTAGGGGGAGGAGCCGTGGAAGCTTGGACTTTGCTCATTTCCCTTTGCTGACTATGCTGTGTATCCCAGTCCTCAGATACTTAAACCTTCAGAGTAACTAAGTGCTGAGCACTTGGAGTCCTTCTAACAAATCGGCCCGCCTGGGTGTGGTCTTGGGAACGCCAAGACGGTGCCTCTCGAGGGAAGCCTGGTGATGAAATCCTTCCTGTCCTGTCTATTAACCAGGGGACTCACACACCCAGTAGTACAGGGCATGGAAGAAATGTTGGTGTGTTCAGAAGGTTGCATGGGGCGGTGGGCAAATCCAAAGTCCAAAGTAGTCACCTGCTGCACGGCTTCTTCCCACAGCAAACTGAACCAGACCTGGTCAGCTGATTACAACCACTGATACGAAGCCATCTCTCTCCCCAAATGATAAGAGAACACCTTGGAGCCAAGCGTGTTGGTGTACACCTGTAATCCCAGCACTCTGGGAGTCGAACGGCAAGTTCAAGGCCAGCCTGGACAACCGTGACTCAACGAGACCCTGCCTTAAAATCAAACATACAGGGCTGAGAATTTTGTTCAGCAAGAAGGTTCTGAGCTCAATTCCTAGTACTGGAAAGAGAGAAAGACAAGAGACAAACAAACGGACATCAATGTTGGGGACAGGTTTTGGCCTCTTTCCAAAATGCACAAAAATATTTTATAACATCAGACACAAGGAGAATCCCTTTAAAATGAAATATACCAGAGAATTAAGAAGTGTTTTTCTTGATATTGTGAAAATATCAGGAAGCATAAAATACATCACTCTCACAGTGGGCCCCTCCCCTTCTTGGATTTGTTTTCTGTAGTAAACCTTCTAGCCATGATGAGGTCAACACCATTCCTCTATGTCAGCACTCCCAGAATCGGCTTATAATCAGTGTGCTAAGAAGAGCGGGTGTATGACTGCACACATCTTTAAAGCTATTAAGCTGAGCAGGCAAACACAATAAAGGAGGTAAATGCCAGATTTATCAGAGACAGGCAAGCAGAAGAAGAGTCAGGCATGACCCCAGGCCTATGGCCTGAAGGTCAAGGGGTCCCTTATCACTTGACCCTGCATCCGCAAGGCCCACAGCCCACTACCCACACAGCCTGGTAGTCACGCTGGTCTTCCTGAGCCAGTCATGGAAATTGCAGGCCACACGCCGACAATACCTACCTGCTGCAGACAGCTCAGACCCTCCCAGGAAACCAGGACCCGCCAGGCCCTCACTCTGTGAACCCTATCCAAAAGCTAGCAGGTGCTCACTGCTCCAGTCTCCCATAACCCTCACCTACCCCTGCCGTCCTTTGCTCCTTGTTATTCGGCCTGGCTACCCTCAGACTGCACAGCTGCCTGCAGACTCAGCGGGTCTGCACTCCACGCCTTAGACCACATCTGCTCCACAACACCAACAAATATCTGCACCACGGGAGCCCAGGCCAACACCCAGTCTCTCCCCCCATTCACCATTCCTCCCCCATGCTGCCAAATCCCTGGAACCCCTGGTTCTCAACCAGCAGCAGCATCTGGTTGGTTGGGTACTGGCTGGAGATGCAGAGTCTCAGGTTACCTCCCCAGACTCAATGAAAACCCAAGACTGGAACCCACAGCCCTCAGCACTTCAAATATTCACTCAGGTTAAAGAATCACTGTACTTCACACTTAAACACACTGGTCCACCATGGTCCCATGCATTTCTCAGATGCAAGTAATTTTCTTTCTTAAATCCAGCTCACTTCACCATTTCTCTCAGCACTACCAACATTTTCCCATAAGACAAGATCAAAACATACAACCTGAGTGCCATACAGTAGTATGCATCTGACACCCAACAGGTACCTCAGAAAGTCAGTAATGATTTGTGACCATACAGCATGAAGATAATTCTTCTGGCATGCAGTTTGGGGAAGAAAGAACAAAAATGTTCTCCTGAGAAATGACTATTAGTCTACTTTTCTTTTGAGGGGAATTGAGACTAAAATAAAGAGCAGCCTGGTAAAATAT
>PVJX010015883.1:0-41645 GCA_004027295.1 Dolichotis patagonum | reverse complement strand
TACTCTTTGCCGAAAACCTGACCTTCGCTTCCCACACCCAGGTACCAATCCATTCTTTCTGGTTTTACTCTTTTTTTCTCTTAGGCCAGTCTTTTCTTTTCCATCTTGAGACTACTGATTTATTTCAGACACTCTTTCTCTTCTGGAATTCCACTCTTCCCTTTCAACCTTGCATCCATCTATCTACTCCTAATACCACTGCCATAATAAGATACTAAAAACACAAATCTGACCATATCATTCCAATTCCTATAAATCCTTCAATGGCCCTCCATTTCTCACAGAATAAAGCCCAAATAACACAGTACATAAATGTCTCCAGGATATGATCTTTGTTATAAATCTGTTTTATATTGCAATGGAGTAATAGTTGCAATTAATATGCTTAGTTATGAATGATAGCCATCAAAAAATTGCTGAAAGACTGCACACATATTAACTTATTATAATGAATTTGTGCCATGTGATCTTGCAGCATCAATCTGTTCAATCATGTTTCAGGTAAGCTAGCCCATTTAAATTACCTTTCAGTTTTGGAAAAGATTTTATGTTATCTATCGCCACTAGGCTGAGAAAAGTCACACTGCAGTTTCCACTAAATTTACGCTCACTCAAAACTCACTCAAACCAGCAATGCTTACTAACAAACAAGATAAAGATTGCAGATGTGTTAAAAAAATTAATTTTCCTAATGACTGACTGACAGAAAGCACCTGTATTTGTGGCTCATATTCTAAGATGGCCCCCAATAATTTCACTCTGCCATAGTCCCTTGTCACCCTACATTGTGGTTAATTTGAGATAGCAATAGCATACGATAAAAGCCATGCTATGTTTACAAGATTAAGTGATAAAGTAACAGTGGATTCCATCCACCTAGGATGCTCTCCCTTCTCCACAGTTTCCAAGTGTTAAAGGGATGCCATTTAACCCACACTACCCACATTCATATGAAGAATGACTCCTTTCCTCTCCCCAGCTACAAAAAATCAACTCAAAACAGATGACAGACTTAGACTTAACACTTGAAATTATGGAACGAGAAAAAAAGCTGAAACTTCAGAACACTGGGATGAGGAACACTTTATTTCTTAGATCAGACCCCAAAACATAGGATATAAAGGCAAAAACAGACACATAAGATTATATCTTAATAAAAAGCTTCTGCCCGATCTTGAGGCCTTCATACGTAAATGGATGCAACTTGAAACTATCCTCTTAAGTGAAATAAATAAGAATCATATTTATAAATATCACATTGTGTCTCCAGTGTAAAAAGCAGTAAGAACTATAGGAGTAATAAACCCCAAAATGTGTAATCACTACTGTAAAAAAGAGAGGAAAAGAAAGTGCTCTAAAGAATATAACTACATATATGTTTAAGTGTGTAAAATAATCATATTATTAAGTTTTTGTTGGATCACTGAACAGAACTGTTTGCACTCTCACTGTTTGAATGTCTACTTTCTATGCTTTAATTCTGTAACTGGAACAACTATTTCTAAGATGACAATATGTAATTTATTAACTAGTGATTTCTTAGTGTTTTACTTTTTTTGAAATTCTGTATTATTTCTACCCTTTTTTGTTTTGCTTTTTTCTCTTTAAATAAAATTTTTAAAAAAGAAACCAAAGTACAGATGCTTAAATAAAGTCTTCATATATTTAAAAATAAAAAAAAAAGCTTCAGCCTGGCAAAAGAAATGGCCAAAAGCTAAGAAACCTAAAAAATGGGAGAAAATATCTGCAAACTATGCATGTGATAAGGAGTGTCTAGAACAAATGAAGAACTCAGGCAACTCAACAGCAAAATTTAATTAGAAATGAGCAATAGACCCAGATAGACATTTCTCAAGACATATAAACAGCCAATACATATATGCAAAAATGCTCAGTATCACTAGCCATCAGGGAAATACAAATCAAAACCACAATGAAGTTATCACCTTACTCTCCTTATAATGGCAATTATCAAAAAGACAACAAGAGCCGGTGCAGATGTGGAGAAAGGGAAACTTCTGAATTAGTGATGGGAACGTAAATTAGTGTAGCCATTACAGACACCAGTGTGGTGGTTTCTCAAAAAATTAAAGAGAGAACTATCATGTGACCTAGCAATCCAGCTACTACACACTACACTGTATACCCCAAGCAAAGGAAATCAGTACGCCAAAGAGGTATCTACACTCCCAAATTTATTGCAGCACTATTCACCATAGTTGATATGGGAACAACTTAAGTGTCCATGAACTGACGGGTAGATAAGGAAAATGTGGTACACACAGTGAAATACTGTCCATCTGCAAAGAGAATCAAATACTGTCATTTGTGACAAAATGGATGGAATTTCAGGTCATTAAGTGAAATTAACAAGGCACAGAAAGGAAAATAACACACATTCTCACTTACATGTGGAATCTAAAAGTTACTCACAGAAGTGAGAGTAGTTACCAGAGTCTGGGGAGAATGGGGGAGAGGTGGAAGAATGTTGGGCAGTGGGTACTAAGGTACAGCTGTAGAAGAGAAATAAGTTCTGGTGTTGAGTGGAAGCTCACATGGCGGGAACTGAGGCTCTCCAAAACAGCTCATGAGGAGGTAAGCCATGCCAACTGTGAGCACAGAGGCAGACTCTCCAGCACCGGGCAAGCCTTGAGAGAACTGAAGCCCCAGCCAGCAGCTCGACTGCAATTTCATGAAAGATCCTGAGGCAGAACCACCCAGCTAATCTGCTCTCCCACTCCTTATGCCCAGCAACTGTGAGATGTCTGTTATCTTAAATTGCTAACTTTGGGGGTAATGCGATCTACAATAGATAACTGACGGAGCTGAGCGGGCATCCTACCACTCAGGAGGCTGAAGCAGGAGGACCTCTGAGTTCAAGGCTAGCCTGAGATACACAGTTGAGTGCAAGGCCAGTCTATGCTACAAAGTAAGACTCTGCCTTTAAAAGAAACAGCTGATGTATTTTTCAATTTTATTTAACATCACAAAGGTGCTCAATATACTTCCTAATGAACTTCAGCCTAATAGTTTGTAATGTTTTTCATGCATGTAGTTACCACTGATGTCAAAGACAAAGGTACTTGGGGTTGGGCCACAGTGCTCCTTCAGTAGTTGCTTCACCTGCTCCAGGACACACGCTTGAAGAGTATTTAAGAATTGTTTTTCTTTTCACCTCACCAACTCGACATTGCTCTGAATCAGCATCTGGGTCAACTGGGGCAGAACTGTCCAATCAGGTGACAAGTTACAGGCGAGGGTTCAAGAGGAGGTAAGGACACTGAGTATGGAAAGCAGCAGTGTGGTTACCCTGGCAGAGAGGAGAGTTAACAATGTCAGACGCTACACGCAAAGTAGTGGAGAGGGTCCAGTGAGGGTCAGCTTTGAGTCTCAGACACCTGGAAGTTTCCTGGGCAGCAAAAGGCAGGAGGCTGAAAGGAAGAAGTTCAAGCTCGTCCAATTACCCAATCATCCTTTGAAACTCCACCCCTCAGAAAAGAAAGTACATGGTTTTATGAAAATAAGACTACTTCCCATCTACCACACATAGCCAGAAACCCCTCAAAACATCATTTCTCAAACTTGAGTAATACACCAATTTTAAAAGGAAAAAAACATACTAAAAAGAACCACAAAGATATTGTGCTACCTGATATCTATGAAATGTGAAGAAGGGTTGAGGGAAGGGGGCTCCAAGAGTTACTTCTGATCCTGTGCCCACATTTTAGCTGTGACTACAGATCAAGACAGTTCTCCAAGAGTATAATGGATAGTGTATGGGTCCAGTAGTAAATAAATGGCAGGCAGGACTGTTAGAACCAGTTCAGTAAGAGAATGTATCAATAACCCAAGAATGTTGTGTATTAAAAAAAATCTGCATTCTAGATGTCTAAATGCACAAGGCTTCTACTTTTGAAGATTATAAGCCAGCAGTTAAGCCTGCTCCTTATAGCAAAGACCATTATATACAGGGTCTGGAGTTTTATTACAGTGAGACTTCTATAGGTTAAATGTGACTTCAAAAATTTTGTACCAAATAACTAGAAGAATTTTATAAATGAGGCTGAAAACATACCATACAGCAGTAGTCCCCAATTTTTTTTTTTTTTTTTGCCACCAGTGACTGGTTTAACAGAAGACAATTTTTTCCGGAGATGTAGGTTAGAGGGGTGGACGTGAGGATTTAAGTTCTCCATGAGGATATGCTTGTGTTACATAATAATGATAATCCTCAGCATTAACATCCCTGCCTCAGCTCCATCTCAGATCAGGCATTAAATTCCCATAAGGCACACACAAGTGAGATTCTTGCCTGTGCAGTTGACAGCAGAGTTCATGCTCCTGAGGGAATCTGATGGCACTGCTGATTGACAGGGGCAGAGCTCAGGCAGTAACAGAAGATACTGGGAGGGGCTGTAAAGACAGATGAAGGTTCACTTGCTTGCTCACCTGCCACTCACCTCCTGCTGTTCGGGCCAGTGGCACTGGTCTGTGGCCAGGTGGCCGGGGACTCCTTTATAACATACATTTGATCATATTTCTGTTTTTTTAAACGTACAGGATTTTTACTAGTTTTACTGACTTTATAAAATGATTTCAACTATTAAAACATTTTTAAAAGATAAAAAACAAAAGTAGCCAGGTGCGCTGGCACATGCCTGTAATTCCAGCACTCGAGAGGCTGAGGCAGGAGGATGTTGCAAGTTTGAGACCAGCCTGGGCTACAAAATGAGCTTAAGGCCAGCCTGAACTGCACAGTGAGACCCTGTCTCAAAAAGACAAAAATAAAAATTAAAAAAGCAAAAATCTAGTAACTCAGATAATCACTGTAAACATTCTTTATATACAAAAGACGTTTCTTCACATAGACACATTCAATCTTACATAATCTATATGCCATTGTATAACTTGCCTCACTTGTGACATCTAAGAAAATAAAAACATCTTTGTTATCAGCTGCATTATATCCTAAGGATGTGGGCAGTTACCAAAATTTATCTGAGTATTCAGATTTTTCTAATTTTTTACTATATTACAGATAAAATTTTCCTCTTAATGCATATAACTTTTCACATGTGTACTCCATGGGTAAATTCTTTGGAGTAGAATTACTGACTCAAATATAAACATTTTAACAAATAAATGTTATAGATATACATGAGTTTTTAGAAAATACAAAACAATGTGCTTTTATACAGCAGTCAGAGAAGAATTGCTTAAATCAACAGATGAGAGAATAAGATAATATTAAGAATAATGTTAAATGTTTTATTTTAATGAAACAGTTAAGGCTGGGTGGGTGCACACCTTTAATCCCCCACTCAGGAGGCTGAGGCAGGAGGATCACTGGTGAGTTTAAGGCCTGTCTAGGCTACAAAGTGAGTTCAAGGCCAGCCTGAAATGCACTGTGAAATCTTGTTTCAAGAAGACCAAAGGAAAAATAAATGAACAAGTTTTGGTTTATTTTTTCAATTTTTATTTTTATTAGTACGTGTTTGCAGTACATGATTACATTCATCATGGCGAGTTGGTACATGTGCATTACACATCAATTCTTTTCACACCCCTTTCCCTCCCCTTCCTCCACTTCTTAGTCCCCTTGTCACTTGCAAAAGATCTATCAGTTAACTTAAGAAGATGAATTATGTCCCTAGTTTCTGAGTATGTCACAAAATTTCCCTTCATACCAATGTCCAAAAGCAGCAAAAGCCTTGAGGTAAGACTGAAACAGTGGTCAAGTGATTGGTGACTGGATACGGAACCTTGGCAAATGCAGAAAATCTCCATTCCCCACCACGTAAAACGAGAAAGCCCCACTACAGGACTGTCAAGTGTTATGATCAGCTCTTTCCAACTAGCATTTTCATTCTTTCTTATGGCGTACCTAGTATGTTCATGTCTCTCTCAGAAAACCTAGGCACTTGTTTTCAAAATTTAGGACATAACAGTTTCTGGGAAGCAGAAAAAGCACTAGTCTGGTTAACCAGGCCCAGGCAGAGAACCAAAACATAGAGGCTATAACGTCTGCGGCCAAAGCAACAGTTGCTTGAAGACAGAGTCTCTTTCTCAACCAACTTCTAACTCCAGGAGACTAGTCTTTAAAAGAGCTATCATCTGCTTCTGAGGAAAGATCTGCACATGCCTTTATGAACTATATGCCATGCTTTGAGACAAGCCACTGTGAATTGAGATCACACACAATAGCACCTCAGAGGTTGAAAAGTATCTACTTAAACACTGAAATGTAGCTGGATGTGGTGGTGCACACCTGTAATCCCAGCACTCCGGAGGCTGAGGTAGGAGGACTGCTGTGAGTTCAAGGCCAGCCTGGGCTACAAAGAGAGTTCAGGTCCAGCCTCAACTGCACAGTAAGACCCTGCCTCAAAAATACAAAACAAAAACCAAAAAAAAAAAAAAAAAAAAAAAATTGAAATGTTACAACTTTAAAAGATGTACTTTCTAAACTATGAAAGATGTTTTTGTGAGAAACAATTTGTAGAAAGCATAAACAATTCTGGGACTGGAAAAAATACTTTCCAGTTACAATAATATAAACTGATGCCACAGTACAATGCTGCTTTACTGTACTGGTTTAAAAGAGTAAATGTAAGAACCAATGTAGGTAAAGCTGGTAAGAGGAGACTGGAGCATCCATAACAGCATGTAAAGGGCTTTAGTAGGGATGCGTGACAAAAGAGACAAAAAGGAGAAGAGATTTTAGGAAAAAAAAAAGAGCAGCACGTCTCAACTCTAAGCAGCAGTACCACTGGGAAACCTGCGAGAATGCCAGCTCCTGGGTCTCACTCCAGACTGCAGGGATCAAAGGCCAAAGGCGGGGTCTGTGGTTAACATGCCCTCCAGGCAGCTCTGCAAGCGCAGCGTCAGGTTAGGCAGCGTCAGGTTAGGCAGTCTCGTTCAGGTTTCAAGCGGTAGGTGCCTGATGTTGGGCAGCTCTTTTTTGGTGGAGTTAATCTTAACTGCAGGTTAACCTGCAGACCTCTTCTTCATGTGGTATCCTTCAGTATAAACACTGTTTAGTGAATCTACTCCCTGTTACCTATAATTTCTTTCAAACATGGAATGCTGGTGGACAGGTTTGGGATGGAAGTGGAAAGGGTGTATCAATGAAGATACAACAGTAAGCTGGTGGCATCAACTGTATTCCCAACAGTCTGGAAGGCTGAGGCAGGAGAATTGCAAGCTCAAGCCTACCTTGGGCTCTTCAGTTCCACCCTGTCTCAAAATAACAAAACAGAACTGGAGATGTAGCTCAGTGTGAAGGCACTAGGTTCAACCCCCATTACTACAAAACAAACAAACACAGCAGCAAAGGGGCTGATTGGATGGATGTTCTGAAGCACAGAAATAGTAGGAATGAGACAATCACCTTAAGGTCAGTTTAATACAGTACTAGGGAAAAATGTTTGCATTTCATCATGAAAGAACCCCTCCCTCAAAATTCCATTTGGTGTTTGGCAGTCTAGTCATAAATACTGCCTACCATTAAACATGCCATTTTTAGTGATTCAGCAATGGTAAGCCATAGCTAACATATATAGTTTTCAAATTTAACTGAAAATATTGTCTCATGATTTGGTTTTGTGGTTAATGGCAAGAGAACAATTTTCTGGTAAAATGTTACATTTTTACACTACATGTCCCAAAACCTCAAACATAGCTAGTTAAGCTTTTTGTTAATTTATACACTGGCTTATACTTAAAAACTTGTCTATATTTAGTATTTTCTATTACTCACAAAAAAGATATAAATTCCCAGCTTTCCAACTAGGAGATGATTCAAGATCCATATTTAGCTGTGACATTTTTAAAAGATTCTTAGATATCATTCTTAAAAAATTCATAGAAAGCAAAGAAATGCTTAGAGACCTCGATGCGCACTCTGGTTAGAGACTCTAAATAGTAGCCTTTGATACAGATAATAACTTGTCTTAAAATACTGTTGTCTAGGGTCAATTTCAAAACCTCATGTAATATAGATGATTATAAAGCAGGATATTGTAACACTGAAATCTCTGGTTTTCCTTTCAATTCAAAAGAAAACAACTATAGATTATTTAACTGCCATCTAAACATCTCTTTATAGCTGAATTTCAAATAAATTGAAATTTATTTTATTCATATATATATATATATATATAATTCAAGTCATAAAATAGCGTGGCTAAAGAAATACAAAAGTAAGTGTAGATTTTTTTGTTTAAACAAAAATCATCAAAATGCTCTAAATACACATGTCAATATTAATTCAAAGACACATCCCACAGAGATTTACATTTCTATGCAAAATGACTTTGTAAATACTGATTTTAAAAGATAATTTTTAAATGTAAGTATTACATTTCTCAAGCACAGGCATCTGTAACTACCAAATTTAACTTTAATTATGAATTTTCAGGAAAAATCATAGACTCTGAGATCTGCTAACTCAACACTCAAGGGCACTCTTACTTGGGTCCTGTAAAACAATAGTTCCACCACAGAGAGAATCATTTCTGTGGTCCCGTGACATATTTAAATCCACACGGGCTGAATTTTAAGAAAAAGATATAAACAGGTAATCAACAGTATTGCTTCTCAAACTTTGCTATTCTAAGGTGCAGGATGAACTTCTAAGCGAAAGTACAAAATGCAATTCACCAGATTTGGAACCATTTCTCTTAGGAAATACCTTAGAACTAAGGATTTACAGACCATCTTGGGCAAAACGCTGCTCTGGAGCATGAATTTTCCTCATGTGAAAATGACAGTGTGCTACACTTACACAGGGTTACTCTCAGACTCCTATCAGCTCTTCAGGTCTAATCCTCATCTCTGACCCTTTCCACTTGTGCCAAGTGGTCTCTGACTAAGCCAATATACCTTCCTTAAACAGGATGAGTCACAACCTTCTTTATACTGATAGCTAGTCCTCTGTACCATTCATTAGACTTTTTTTACCTGACAGTGCTGGGGACTGACTCTAGGGCTTTTGTCCTGAGCTATACCCCCAGACCTTTTTACTTACTTTATACATTTTGAGACAGGGTCTCGTTGAGTCACTGAATTGACCAGGCTGCACGCAAACTTGCAATCCTCCTGCCTCAGCTTCCCAGAGTACTGAGATTACAGGTGTACACCACCATGTCTGGTTTATTAATTTAATCTAACTGTACTTCAGTATCTTCCTTGTTTATAGAGATTAATGAAGAAGCTAGTTATGACCCCAGGATCTTAAAGCAAAAATGAAAAACTACTAAGTATGATAAATTTATTGCCCATGCTGTTATTTTCCCAACAGTAAGAACACAATATACAAGCATGAAGTATGTAACATTTGTACTACATACATTCTAATATTAGTATTTGGAAATTTGCGCCTGGGATTTAGCTCAGTGGCTTAAGTGCCTGCCTGGCAAGCGCGAGGTCATGAGTTCGATCCCCAGTACTAAAAAAAAAAATAAAATACAATAAAATAATTTAAAAAATTTTAAAAAGTATTTGGAAATTTTAAATTAACTGATTTTTGAGTAACTGTATGCCAGGAACACTGTCTCACTATGAAATTCTGCTCCCCAGACATGCTGCATCTGCCAGCTGGATCCCAAGTAAATATCAAACCAGCACTTGGCAAAATATTCCCATACCCAGCATTTTACATGAAACACAAATTAGAGATGCAGTCTGGGATTGTCCTGAGAACCAAAAAATTGTATGGTGGTAATGTGAATGCATTCAATTTATCTTTTTCATGTTAAATTTGCTAGGTGAACAGTTTAAATAATACTTCAACTATTGTGCTTTAATCGTGTATCTATTCTCTTAGTAGTCTGCTGGCATCCAGTACAGGATTAGGAAAGCCTGCCATCTGGTAGTTATAGAAACCCTCTTGGTTGGAAGTCGGGGTTGAAGCCCATGAGCCACAAAGAAATCCAAAGCAAGCTTATTACTATGAACTTATAAAAATTACAACAAGAGCTACCCAACAGAGCTTTTCATTCAGAGACAAATCATGTGTACATGCATTATATAATTGGCCAGGTTTAAAGGGGTTAATGGGATGAGTGATTAGATTACATAAGTAATTAGGGTTACATTTCCCTCCCCCACAAGGCTGCCACTGTCCTTTATAAAGGCTGGGGATGAGAGCCAAACTGGCCCGATTTAAGTTGGTCATTTAGCTCTCACTTCTCTTAATCATAACTTGTTTATCTTGCATATACTGTTTTCCTCTCAGTGAAATTTCATTTAGGCAATATTTCAGATAAGGAGTAAAAAATTACCAGTGTACAGCCTTAACAACAACACATACGACATAAGAGAATTAACAATGTTTTCAAACATTATGATCTTATTCAATTATAAAGGAAAATCAGAGAAAAAAGATAAGGATAACATCGGATTCTGTAACTGTCTAAAGTTTGAGTTAGGATAATAATAGAAAAAATTGAATCCAAACCACCTAGTTAAAAATTTCATTTTCTTTCTAGTATATCTGTTTCTTTCCAAAAATAACAGTATTTTACATGGTTCTTTAGTATCATCAGTATAATGTACATGAATGACAGTGCTTCCCACTTTGAATTTGCCTGGTTTTTGCTGCCCACTTCCCCAATCTTTCACCCTTTGAAAGATTCTCTTTGTTCTTTTTTCTTCTCCTTGTCTTTCCAAAGTCACTAGCACTTTCTTGAGCCTGAGTGAGAGAGCAGCAAGTGAGTGAACACAGAGATAGCGGTGACCTTTTTCTTTTTAAAGTATCAATTGGAAGAAAGCTCTAAGGTAGAGAAATGCCAGTCATACTAACCAACACCATTTCCTAACTGCTCATTAATAGGGTATATGCTGGTCAGTATATTCCTTAAGAGGAACCACTAATGTAAAAGTTTTAACAATTTTTAGAAGTTGACAACTCTAAGAATCATTCATCTCTGAAGTGTAGTGATATTATTCCATATATTTGGACAATATGCTTCTAGTCATGTTAAAATTATTTAAGTTCAACTAAATTGTACGCAACTGTCAATCAGGTAAGAAATGTCTATGTCACATGGTTTGTTTCTTTGTGATTCAAAAAATGCTTTCAAAGTATATCATATAAAGTATAACCAGATTCTGTTGGCAAAGAACTGGATTTTCAAATGTGACTGATTTTCAAGAACACTAACAGAGATGACACCTACACATTGGTGAGTTTAAAGCTTTCAAAAGTTTGTACCTAATTCAATCTATTCAAAACTGTCCATCTTTCCCATATTTCAATTTTCAAGTAAATTTCTCAAAATGCATAGCAAATCAAATACACGTGATTGAAAACCCCTGCCTCCTAGACTGCACACATTACACATTTACTGTCATGAAAAGTTCCCATTTCATCTAAAACCATAAATTTATGTTAATGATTGAATGAGGACAATATACCATTTCCAGTAGAATGTGAGTAATAACTTACAAGTTTTTATTCCAGTTACTGTATGTTATAATCAGAGCAATCTGTTACTCTGTAAACACAACTTCCCAAGCAGAGGTAAAACATTAAATCCTAAATTACCACAGCCTTTCTAACAAAACTTAAAGAACTGAAATACAGTATCTAGGAAATGCATATACTATAGGAAGATGAGAAGTTTGATTACTGAGATTGTTCTCTTAAATAATTCAAACTTAGTTGAAAATAATGAAAACAGAGGTCATAAATTCTACAATCTGTTTCACTCGAATGACCTAAAACTTCACTTTCTGATTGAAAGGGTGGGACTATCTGCATTTAAATACTTTCTTCTGCAAAACAAAGAAAAAATGTAAAGGAAGCCAAATATATCCAGTTTAAAACTTCAATATAATGTTCCTACACATGTCAGAAACATTTACCATGTACATGATTTGCTTCAGTGGGGAGCAGTTAAAACTGAAACAATATACAGATGATCAGCAGTGTTTTTTTAAGTTTATGACACACTCCAGACATTTTAACTCATACTTTCCCCAATTCAATGCAAGATTAAGAAAAAAGTTAAAGAAAAGAACAGGTACCAGTGTTCCTGAAAAGAAGCTTCAAATCTCTAAGAAACTGAGATGTCTCATCTTGGCCAAATCCTGTGCTAGGGAAGGTCAAATGCAATTCTGGGGAAACCCTTCACTTATGTGACTGGTAAGGTGATAAAGCAGAAAAAGCATGGGACGCTAGTCCAGGTGCCCCAGATGCGAGCCTTGATCTGTCATGACACATGTTGCTTCAAACATGTCACTTCCCTCAACCAGACCAAATCCTCTCATAAAATAAAATGGAGGAGCAGCTGGGGATTTAGCTCAGTGGTGCAGCACTTGTCTGGCCAGCGTGAGGTCGAGTTCGATTCTCAGTACCCCCAGTATATATCTATATATCTATATCTATCTATCTATAATAAAATGGAGGTTCCAAAATTCTATGAATTTAGATTTCACTCTCTTTACTCCTGTTTGAAAGTTTACAAATTCTCTCTTATCTTCATATAATAGAAAGCTGAGGGAAAGCAGTAATTTTAGCATCCAAGGAAACTTACAAGTCTGAGAAGCCCCTATTTCTGAGGAGACTTCCTTCAGTTGTGTCATGGAGGCCAACGCTGCCCAGCACCCCTCTGAAGATCTCAATTTCCTGTAGCTATCAAACCCACCACCATGCAATCTGTATCATCTTGGGGGTGGGTCCCCTCTAACTATAATGAGGCTGTGACTCCTCACTTCAAATATGGCAATGGCCAAAGGTTCTGGGCCCTTGTCTCATCAGATAACCTTTGCTCTATAACACAGATCTGTGTAGAAAATTTCAAATTATAAAACAGGTTAGGTATAGGAGTTAAGAGATTCTTCATTAACCCAAAACACTGTTTTAAACATTTTTTTAAATCAAGGAATAGTGAGGTATTTTTGTGAATGAAGGACGATTTCAGCCACCATCTCCCACTTTCCATACATCTGCCTGAATGGAAGGGAATCTGGGAAAGGAAACTTCAGTACGAAGTCACAATGAACTGGGGAGCCACAGTGAGGAAACTGGGGGGTTGGAGGTCTAAAGCAGTATTTCTTATACATCAATTCATTCAGGTATAGGTAGTCAGCGCCTTGAGTCAGGAACTTAAAAATAAGCATTAAAATACCAGAATACTATTCAAGAGAGGAGAAATTTAAATGGTTTAGGGATGAGGTGATAATTTTTCACTGTCACACTCCTCTCTGCCCTATGTATCTTGTTTCATCTATTTGTATTTTTTACTCAAAAATTAATTTCAAATATTTAAAAATGGAACTGATTGTTTTATTAAAACAATAAAATTAAAAGTTAATAAAGTCAATCTTGTTTTTAAAACCACTAGAATGCTCCTTATTTTTCTTTTTTTCTTTTTCTTTTTTGTGCTGGGGATCGAACTCATGGACTTGTGCTTGCCAGGCAGGTGCTTACACCACTAAGCTAAATCCCCTGGCTACATTTCTGATTATTATTCTTTTCATTGTATTTTGTGTCTGAAATATTTTAAATTTTCATGACTTACTTCTGAATAAGTTGTCTCAAATATTTACTACTTAGACATTTTAAGCATGAAAACAAATTCTACATTGAAATAGTTAATGAAGTGAATAATTCAAAATTTTCTTCAACACGCATATGCCCCAATATAAACCCTCTGTTATATATCTTACAAAGAATTATAACAAAAGTGCCTACACTCAAGCTATTGGACACATCAAAGGAGCCCAATCCTTTCACAATCAAAGTGTAAAGTCTTACTGACTGGATTCTCTACTAACTTTGCAAAAATAATTTTGCATGTTATTTTTAACATTTTAAATAATTTTGTGTAGTGTTTACCACGTTTACTTTTGAAGTTCTAAGATAAACCACTAAGTATCTGACAGACTTCAAGACAGCACAATGACTTCCTATAAAGACAATACACAGCACTTGATATTGTAATACCTAATGCCTTCAATTATTATTTTTGTCATCTTGCTGCACAGTTTAAAATACAGAAACAAAACAAAACATAGTGATGCAGTTTCATTTGGAAACAAAAACACTATTCTTTCACTAAAATGACTATTCATCCATTTCCAAACACAAATGAAAGCAAACTCAAATACTAGACAGTTGAGTAATTTAGTTGACAAGCAGATTAAGAAATAATAGTTAAGCTTCTAAAACATGTAGGGAAAAGAAAAACTACTTTCAAGACTTACTAGATCTACTTAATTTCTGGTAGTACAGGTGTTATCTCTCCTGTATCACAAATTAGAGTGGTAAATATGAAATAAAATTAAAAATTTAAGATCCTACCCAGAGTGACCTTCAGCTTCTCCATGGAAGTTTTTGAATTTTTGCCTCCAAATGTCTGATTTCTACCTATCTTAGTCCATTCAGGCTGCTATGACTGAGTACCAAAAGTGAAAAGGCTCATAAACAACATTTACATCTCCCAGGGCTGGAGGCTGGGAAGTCCAAGCTCACGAGCCTGGCAGATTTGGTGCCTGGCGAGGGACCAGCCCTTTGGCACGCACTGCCATCCTCTTATTGGGTCCTCTCATGGAGGAGGGGTTAGGAAGCTCTCCGGGGCCTCTTTTATAAGAACTCTAGTCCCAGGGGTTGGGGATTAGCTCAGTGGCGTAAGTGCCTGTTTTGCAAGCTCCAGGTCGTGAGTTCGATCCCCAGTACCCCCCCCCAAAATAAATAAATAAATAAATAAAAAGAACTCCAGTCCCACTCACATGGGTTCAGTCTAAGGGATCCACCTCCAAATACATTTATCACAGAGGATTAAGTTCCAACACGTGAATTTTGGGGGAAACAAAAATTTGGTCAGTTTAGCTCTCCATTTCTAACCTCCAAGCCACTTCCTCAGTTTGTCTGCTTACCACTAATTGACTCCTTAACACTCACTCTCCACTCTCATGTTCTTATTACCAAAGCTCTCACACATTTCATTACTTCTCTACTCAATTAAAACAGACATCACAGAATAAAATCTGAATTTCTTAAAACAGCACCCAAGACCTGAAATCTGATGCTCTCAACTTCTGTTTTCACATTCTCTCCCATCACATATCTGCCCCACAGACCTAAATGGCTGTGTCATACTATCATGTTGGCCTGTAATTCACCTTTCTTCCAGAAATCCTACTGGACCTTCTCAGGCCCAAATCAAATGCCACCCTTCTCCCTGCATATTAATAGATAAATGTTCCTTTTCTATGCCCATGTGCACGTCCTTCAAAATGCTGCTACAGCATAGCTCTCAGGTTGATGTCTGAGTCAGTGACATAAATGTCTATCTCCCTTATCACAGTTCTTGTCTGGTTCATTGATGTGTCTCTTCAAACACTGGAAGCTTACTAAGCCATGCATATGGAAAGACATCAAATAATATGCACCACTGGGTTTTTTTTTTTTTTTTTACAACTTCTTATTCAACAAAAGAAATATATTTTTAAAAAATAAATTTAGGTGAAAACTTTATGGTACATGGTTATAGCTCAGTAAACATTAAGATTAAAGAAAAATACATGAAAAGTAAATTAAAGATAATCCTTTCATGTGCTTTCCTAAAAGAAATCATTACAAATTGAATGTTTTATATTTTAAAATTTCAGTTATGGAAAAACAAGCTGCCTTTATTGACTTACCTCCTAAACCTGCTTATTAGCTGCTTCCTGCTCTCTGAAACACACAGGCATGATAAGAATGAATCCCTCTTTTGCTTATCTAGGTCATCCTCCTGAACATGGGTGTTTAAGAAATTAGATCACTGTGGAGTTACCAATGCTAGGATCACAAGCTACCTCCTGATTTCTATTTTGACAAACTGAGTATCTTGACTCAGCCTCTGTAAGCAAACCAAGCTAAACCAGGTTAGGTGTGGCAGTTTTTGCTTCATTCAACTTTCTCTTGGGAAAGCAGTTCTGTTTTAAATACACATAGGTGTCTTAATTATTCCTATGCAGATGAACGCACAAACATTTTTCCTATTATCCTTTTAAAAATCAAGATATAAGACATTTACCATAAAATTTAGTCTTCAGATTGTACATTTGAGTAGTTTTTAGTATATTCACATTGTGCACCCATCACCATTCTCTAATTCCAGAACTTTTTCATTTCCCTAAAAGAAAACTCAGTATTCATTAAGCCGTCAGTTCCTATCTCCTTCTGTAGCTCTTGGCTACTGTGGAGGACCAGCAGTCTCCATTTTGGCTAAACCTGGCCCTGATTCTGTATATTGATACTGATAAAATATTTCTCTACCCCCTCGATTGGCCTTAAGCAATGCAAATGAGTCTAGCTGAGGTGCTGTGGTGTAATGATGTGTAGGTGTGATGCCCCACTTGGAGCTTCCAACTAGCGTGTATAAGCTCGGCTGAGTGGCACCACACTGTCAGCTGAGATGGGCTGGAGAAAGAACCCATGATATCTCGGGGCATCAAAGCTGTAGCACGGACCCCAGAACACGAGACACTTCCTCAAGCTGTGCTGTGCAGAGTAATCTTTCTGCACACCTCTCTCTGCATGTTGCAAAGGTGCCATCATGCATCTTACCCAGCCCAGCTCACAGCACTCATGCGCTGCCACCACTCTCACAGTCACTCATCCCCAAGCCACTCCCTTCTTCATGAAGCAATAAAACCCAGATTTGGCCCTGGGTCAAGGCCTTTGTTCTGGCTAGCCACTGGTCTGACCGGACTTAGGACCCCCTTGGCTCCCCACAACTACAGATGTGTATTTGTCACTTTATCACGCCATGGATTGCAAAGGAAGTGGTAGCCTGGAATTACTTATTGGAATTGCAGTAACTTTTCCCTGGGATGACAAATGTGGACTCCTCTAGACCGCAATGAGGTCCAGAAAGGATTGCTATAGGCTACCACTGTTCTGTCTCTATATCCACCTATACAAAACACTTCATATGATGTATGGAACCATATAATTATGGAGCCTTTCCTGTCTGGTCTCTTTTAGTATAAGGTTCAGAATGTATCTGTACTTCATTCTTTTTTATGACTGAATGTCTCAGTTACTTTTCTAATGCTGAAACAGAATACCTGACAACCAAAATTAAAGAAGGAAAGGTTTATCTGGCTGACAGTATCTAGAGGCTTTAGTCCACGGTTGGCTGGTTCCAAGGCAGCGTGACATGGCAAAAGGGTATTGCCAAGGAGTAACAGTTCATGGCAGGCAGCAGGTAGAAGGCAGCAAAGCAGCAAAACAGTGAAGCAGCAGCTGCAGGTGACCACAGCAGCCCTACTTCATCCCCTTATGAGTGGCACTCACAGCCAGGTTGGGACACCCTTAGTCCCAGCACCCCACACCCTAGATCCAGCCACCTCTAAAAACCCCTACCTATGACTGCGAGGCTTCAGGGGGTACAAGCCGTAATACTGAATAGTATTCCACTGTATGGATAACCACATTTATTCATTCATCACATGTGCTGTTCCAACTTTTTGGCTATTAAATAGAAGGCTGTTGTGAGCTGGCATGGTGGCCCATGCCTGTAATCCTAGCACTAGGGAGGCTGAGGCAGGGGGATCATTGTGAGTTTGAGACCAGCCTGCATTACAAAGTGAACTAAAGGGCAGCCTAAACTGCATAAAGGGACCATGTCGCAAAAAGACCAAAAAAAAAAAAAAAAAAGAATGAATGAATGAATGAATGAGGCTGCTATGAACACTGGTGTACAAGTCTTTTGTGGGAACATGTGTTTTCCACTCTCGACCACAATGAAAACCAAGTCAATTTTGACAAATAGCCAGATGATTGAACTACAGTCGTCACATTTTTAAAAGGAAATAATGATGTTTTTACTTTCATATTTTGTTTGCAAATTGTTTTATTCCTAGAGGAAAACATTCCCTTTGGGGCCAAGGGTCTTTGGAAATTAAAATATAGAACAGGATCTCGTTAGTACCTGGGAGGAAAACTGTAGGGGAAAACCAAGTGCAGTGTAAGTTTCTGACCTCTTTCCCTCTTTCCTTGACCTTGTCATGGTAATGTACACCTGTAACTCCAGTTATTCTAGACGCTGAGGCAGCAGGATCACAAATTTGAGGCCACTCTGAACAGCTCAGTGCGCTTTCTCAAAAACAAACCAAAAAAAAGGCCAGGGTGCAGCTCAGCCAATAACGTGTGAGGTGCTAGGTTCAACTCCTAGTAACACACATGCACACACCTACACACACACGCTAAAGTAAATTCAAGGCTTTGTAAAATAACTTAAGGCCCATGGATGTACCACATAGAAGTATGTCAAACTCTTACTGGAGCAAAGTTTTTATTTTAGCCATCAAAGGGATTATATATGAATTCTTCTTTAAAAATGGAGAAGGAAAACAATGCCAACTCTCAAGATTATATAGTCAGACTGTAACTGCATTGATTTCCACTTAGAGTAATTTTCAAATAAATGCCTAATAGACATTTGAAACCTCATGTATTTTAAACCAAACTCCTATTGGCTCTCATTCCCCCCAAGCCTGATTTCTCTCTCATGTAACCCCATATCCCAGTTAGAAAATCCTGTTGGTTCTTCAAAATACAACCAGAATTCAATCAAATCATCACCGCTATCAGATACAGCATCTCTAACCAAACTTATTGCACTAGTTCCCTAAGTAGTCTCCCTGGACCCATACTTGCTTACCATAGTCTAGTCTCAAATATAAAGACAATTAACAAATTCCCTTTTTAAATACATGTCAAACTGCATCACATTTCTGTTCAAGTCATCCAGTGGCTTCCGACGACCCCTTCCTCATTCGTTTTCATTCATGCCAGTTATGCATCAGCCTCAAGGGCTTTGGTGTACTGTTTCCTCTGCCTTCGGCCTTATCTCAGACACCTACACACATGTTCCCTCCTTACCTTCTTCAAGTCTTCTGTCATATGCCACCCTGTCAGTGAGAACTTGGTCTTGCCACTCTTTTTTTTTTTTCACTCTTTAAATTTACAATCACTCCCAAAAAAAGCTTGCTTTATCTTCCTGTCCTGCTCTGTATTTGTCCACATTGATCACTAATGAGACATGCTTTATTTATTTCTAATTACTCTCAAAAATATAAACTCTACTATGGCACAACAGTTTGTTTTGCTTACTGCTCAATTCTGAGCACTTACATCCTAGAACATAAGTATTTAATAAATACTTGCTGAACAAGTGAACATATGAAATATGAAATTGTTTTTAAAAGAAGGGCTAAACAGAGTCAGAGCAATATTTATCAGGAAATAACATTACTAAACATAATAAAGTCAGGATGGGAGAGGCAATCACCATTTCTGGAAAAATATACCACAATATTTCTATAGTTTGCTTTAGGAAACATTACTATCCAGGCTAACTTTACTGTTTTTGGAAAGGATCTGTCCATTGCCAAGAGCTCCTCGCTTCTGGAGAACTGAAACTGTGGGAGTTGGTATGTTCCTTCTCTCAGCTGTCACATGTGCAGAGAGCCAAGGACTTCCATGGTACTTGCCTTACGTTAGGCCTATTTCCAGGGTCTTCACACAGTATAGTCATAAGCATCTAGACCAGCTTCCAACTAAAATCACTAACTGGTAAAATCCACCTGCTTTAGAAGTTAAGTCATGGCACCTTCAAGCTGAAAGGAATCTTAATTGAGATATCCTAGCCCTTCACACATTTTTATATACAAGAAAACTAAAAAAGAAAGTTTACCTTGTTCAAAATGTCTAGAATAGTAATACTAGGTATTTTTTCAAACAGTAAATAATGTGTCTGAGTTAGAAAATTCACTTTAGAACCACTCTTCTAAAATCTGAAAACTGGTATTATTTTATGACAATTTGAAATAAAAATGGTTATATCTCATAATATCAACAACTCTATCATTCACACATTAGATTCAGAAGTTACAGCAGACACTGACAGAACTGTATTCTAGCATTCAGCAAACAAAGTAAATAATGGTATGACGGTTAAGCTTGATTGTTTGACTGTCAGCTTGACTGGACTGAGAAACACACAGCATACTAGGAAAGCATACTTTGAGTTGTATCTTTGAGGCTGTTTCCAGAGACAACTAGCATAAGAAACAGCAAACTTATGGAGCAACACTTCCAACATGATGGATGCCTAGGTGAAACAAAAGCAGAAGAAAGGCCCTGAGCTCGGGCTCTCTGGCTCTCTCTTTCTCTCTCTGCTTCCTGGCTGCCCTGAAATGAGCAGCTTTCACCTGTCACACCCTTCTGCTGCAATGTTTCTGCCTTACTGTCCACTAAAACAGCAAAGTCAGCTAACTATAAACTGAAACCTCTGAAACTGTGAGCAAAAATAAATCTTTCCTCTTTAAATTGTTAACCACTGGTTGTCGCAGCAATGGAAAGCTAACACAACAGACACATAAAGATGTTTAAAAACATGCATCTTTTCCCAAAAAGAGATTTTCCCTGTTCAGTGTTGAGAATGATGACGTTTTCCAAAGTTTTCTGGAAGGCATTTGATAAAGTATAATTCCTTACATATGAAAAGGAAGCAGTAGAAGTCCTAAAAAGCATACTCAAAACAAGTATCACTGGCTATGTATGGTAGCACACACCTATAATCCCAGCACTCAAGAGGCTGAGGCAGGAGGATTGCTGCAAGCTTGAGGCCAGCCTGGGCTACAAAGTGAGTTCAAGGCCATCCTGAACTGCACAGTGAAACCCTGTCTTTAAAAAACAAAAAATCACTGACCCACATTAGAAGTTTTTAGCTATACCAAAACAAGGATGTCTAATCTTCTAAGATAATAAGGATCTTTTAAGATCAGAATGTGTTAAGTAAGAAAACCACTTAATAGTTACCAGGCATCAAGGCATTAAATAGCTCTTAATTGAAAGGATACATGAATTCAATCAAGTGTCAGCATTTATACATTTCTATGAAGCACGGTACTCATTTGGTATATGTATCTAACATGCGTAAGTTGAGTTCCCCCAATACCTCACACTGGCCAATGATTGATTTTTACTATGCTGTGGACATGGAATATTACTGCCATTTTTTAAAAAGTGTAGTGGGTTTTTTTGTTTTTGTTTTTTTAATCGGTACCAGGACCTAACTCACGACCACACGCTTGCAAGGCAGGCAGACGCTTACACCGCTGAGCAACTGCCATATTGTAATACTATCATCTAACAATATTTAGGAGTGCACAAAATATGCAAAGACAACTAACAAACCCCCAACTTACTATTCTCACAAAAAATAAACCTAGCACAAAACACTTCAAGTAACTCAACCTCTCCTCCAAGGAAGTAGTACAACGCCTATGGGTGGGTGAGATGATTCACTTCATGGTTCAATAAACTTCTTGTGGTTTTAAATTAATAAAACAGTAAAAGGAATGTCAACAAATTTACATTGTAGAAAAAATAGCATTTGAAAGTCCACCTCATGAATACTTCCTGATTCTAGTGATATCTCAATCTTGTTTAATTATTTAATCACACAACAACAACAAAAGTATTTTCCAACAAAGGCAGAAATATCATTCTAATCTGGATGCAAATCTGTCCAGTCACCAACAAGAATAAGCTTAAATAGATCAGCAGTATACAATATAGTGTTTAAGGATGTTAGCACTGAGCTCAAATCTTGTTTCTGCCATTTATTAACTACAGTATATGCTACTGGTTATATTTCTTTGCTGAACTTTAGGTAATGTATGTCAAGTGCTTAGTGTGATCTTTGTCAGGTTTTAAGGGCTAATAAAATGGTTACTAAATAATTAAATACAATAAATACATAACAACTACAACAACTACTAAAAAGTACTACAGGAAAAGTTTCTGAGCTTCTTTTCAATTTATATTGTCAAAGTTCCTTCTTAACTACCTCTGACAGTTCTAATCCACCTTAATCGTCTACCTGCCTCTCACTAGTTTTACTACCTCCAATTCTATCCAAGGCTATTACACCAGGCAGTTTCTGGAAAACAGAAAACAACAACAAAAACAGAAGACTAGCAGCATACACCAAACCAACAAAAAAAAAAACATCAAACGGTTCACTCATGTAGGAATCACCACTTTAGAAACAAAGAAAAAAAAGGAAAGGGAAAAAATTCAAAGTATTTAAGTTCTTCATTACTGTCTGCAGAAGCCATCAAAAACAAGACCTCCTAAGAAAAATATCTCATTAAAATAATTTTCTTTACCACTTGTTTAATGATTTCACTATTGTTAGACTGTTTTTAATGTAAGACCCAACAACTTCTTAAGGCTTCTCCTTTCCCATGCATTCCAACAAGTTTGGAATTAGTTTTTCATCATGTGTTTAGGTCTCCTGCTGGGAAACATAATTAAAACTAAGCAGGCAACAATTCCACTTGGTACTAAGATCCTGTCAAATCCACCAAATGAGTCTGGGCCTGGTTTCTCCAGAAACTGGCTCAGAGCTCTGTAAGGAAAACTCAGGCTGCTCAATTGGATGCTGGCTATTCAATAGATGGCACTGTTCCCTTGGAGTGCAAATTAAATAAACCCCACAAAACCTGCACTATGACATTCAGGTGTGGTACAAAACAGTGATTCCTGCTTCAAAGCACTTAGCCAAGTTACAATCCCTCCAGAAATGCATTCATCAAACGTTGGTGGGTCAAAGCAGATACTACAAAAGGATAAAGGCAAGTTAAGTTCAGGTTGTTGTAAGACATCAGGTACAATATAAAATCATCTAACTCAAATGATTACCAAGTAATTGGTGTCTCAGAGCCTTCACATGTGTCACACAAATATGCTGTTCTTATTCAGGCATGAAATGTTTCTCCCCTATTCCATTCTACAATAGCAGTGACAGCTATGAGTGGCTAGGGACCAGGTCCCTGTCTTATCACACATTTTTCATTAGGGTGTCTAATTGACAGCAAAGAACTATGATTTTATTAGTATCCACATTCACTCAGGCAAATGAGGGATGCATTGTATTCAACATTATGACAGAAGGTAACATTTGATATCCACTTAGAGCAAGCATTTTAATTCAAAAGTGAGTACAGGTCTGATTTTTTAAAAAAAGTATTTAAAGGAATATGAATTCTGATTCAGTAATGACATGTATTTTAATCTAATACTGAGTGTCTCTCAATTATAAGGTAATTTATAAGGTTTTTCATGCTTCTGTTTCAGAGCTCTTTCTTAGGAATCTAACAAAACAGACATCTATGGTGATGAAAAAAAAAATTCTACCTCTTTTGTAAGACAGAACACTGCCCTGACCATAGAAGTCATAAGAGAGCAGGGCATAGGGGGCACATGCCTGTAACCACAGTAATCTTGGAGGCTGAGACAGGGGGATGGCAGATTTGAGTTCACCCGGGCAATTTAGGGACTAAGCAAGATCCTGCTCAATAAAAAATAAAATAAAATAAAATAAAATAAAATAAAATAAAATAAAATAAAATAAAATAAAATAAAGGACTGGGGGTGTAACAGTGCAGAACCCCAGGTTCAATCCCCAGAACCACTAAAAAAAAGTTCCAAGAGAAAGGCAAGGTTAAGAGGAACACATCGATTTAAAAAGCTGGGAGTGCGCACGAGGTATAAAAGCAATGTATTGCTCCTCTGCCCTTCCACTCTTCTGCTCTGTCAGTCTCTTTTCCTTTCCCCTACCTCTTTGTGCTAATCATCTAGGCACCAGTGAAGCATTCCAAGCATCGACACTCGGTCCTGGTCAAATAACCTCTCTGGCCACTGTCCTTTCCCAACCACTCCCTTATATACCAAAAGGCTGGCCTGCCAGAATCTTTTTCTCACATACCCATAAGACAAAAGAAAATGTAAATTTTAACATAATGTAGCTAAAGTTGGCTGGCTTGAACTTCTAAAGGATTAAAAGTAGTGTTTTTAAAAGTCCCTAGTGAGGCTGGTAAGACAGGCGGAAATAAAAAAATTCCAAGATTAATTTAAAGGGAATGAGTGTTAAACTAACAAAAAAAATTCATATATGTTCCTTGGAATCAAGTGCTAATCTTGCTTAATCCAATGCTCACCTCGATGTCTATCTGCTTTAATGTATGTGACCATTAAAATAATCTTATTATTTTATGAATACAATTGACTTGAGACATCGATATTAGTGACGCCCTTAAATTTCTTGTAATTATTTTTACCCCATTTGGCTGTGAGGAAAAACAGGTATGCCCACTACAGAAAATATGAGTTTCCTAACCCGAGATACAAATGCAAGCCATGTTTGAGGAAACAGAATTCTTAAATGCTAGCTAATGTACGCCTACACACCCATATTTTTAAGCCTAGTGTCAGGGAACTCAAAACAAAGAGGTTTCAAAGTTCATCCAATATCAGCAAGACTTAGCATTTCCAACTAAGCTTTAACTAAAGCCAACATCAAAAAACAGAAATGTAACGCGTACGAGGGCAGTATGTATCAGTGTGACATCAAAGAAAAGCTCAATTTAAATCTAATCTTACAATAAAGTTAAAACCACATACTGAAGACTGTACATACACCTTGTACCATAACAGTTCAGCTTTTAGCACAGAACAGTCTATACTGTTTTCTCAAGAAGCAAATTTATAAGAACCATAATCTTTTCAAATCAAACATACATTTCACCCATATTATACCTTCTTATGATCATGGTACTACTATTTACATTATGATGAATAACTCCTGAAAACTACATTCATTAAGATTTCTGGGATACTCTTCATATAGTAAATTATGTCTGAAAAGCCTAAAAAGAGATCATTAATGCAGTTTTTCAAAGATTATTTAACCAAAAATAGTTTAAGGAAACAAGAGACTCATTAAGACTTTAGGGCAAGTACTATGTTGCCTATGTTGTCCTGTTCTGATCTGCTCTGTACTGCCCCCTTTTGTTTTATTGTCTTTCAAATTAAAAAAAAAAAATACTTGAAAGACTTTAGGGTAAGTTAAACAGTACTTTTGCAACATGAAAATATTTTCAATTGTGCATTTAATTTTATTTTGAACTTTATTTTGAGATGTACAACTATAAAGGACATCATATTAAAACATGCATAAAAGTACTGGTCATAATCCCAGCACTCAGGAGGATTACTGTGAGTTTGAGGCCAGTCTGGGCTACACAGTAAGACCCTCTCTCAAAAAAATAAAAAAAAGAAAATGCATGAAGTAAATGAACAAAAAGTCACAAACTTTTTATTCACCAACACTTTTTTTAAACAGTTGGCACTCAGTAAACAATTACTGAGTATCAAATGAATAATTTTTTTTGGTCTTTTTGAATCAGGGTCTTGTGATGCCGTTCAGGTTGGCCTTGAGCTCACTCTCAAATGAACAATTTTTAACTCTACCTGAAAGAAACTGAATCTTACAAGTGGTACAGTCACACATAAACAGTACCCATAATTAGCTACCACCAGAAGAATAAATAATTATGGCAGTTCCTCCTTATTCAAGAGGATACATTCCAAGCCCCCCAGTGAGTGCTTGCAATCACTGGCAGTAACAAATTCCACATATATTCATGTTTTTCTGTATCTACATACCTATGATAAAGCTAATTTAAAAATTAGACATAGTAAGAGAGTAACAACAACTAATAATGCAAGTAAAACAATATATTGCAATGAAAGTTATTTAAAAATTATAAGCTGTTTATTTTTGAAATTTTACACTTAACACTTTTGGACTGCAATTGAGCACTGGTAACCAAAAACTGTGGGAAACAAAACTTTGCATAAGTAGGGAGGACTGCTAGAAATTCATCTAAGGGAGAACACACTTTTTTCACTGAAGCCACAGTCAATGAAAGACTTTTCTGACTTACGTGTCTTAGAATTCTGGATATATACAAGCCATTAGAGTAAAAATTTGGATTGTCTTAGCTTTTGGCCAATACAATTTAATCTCTGGCAGAACCCAAAAGATTCTGTAACACTCTCATCTATAAATACTATAGGATGGCCCCTAACTTCAAATGATAAAGAGCATTAACACAGGAGACAAGAAGTAAAATACTAAGGCATTCATTTTAATCTAAATGACATGACTTAATCTGGTAGTGTTGAACCGCAAACTGAGTTTCATCAATTTCAAATGCATTGACTTTTATTTATTTATTTATTTATTTATTTATTATTTAGTCTTTTTGAGACAGGGTTTTTCTATGCAATTCAGACTGATCTTGAGCTTACTTTGTAGCCCAGGCTGGTCTCAAAATTGCAATAATCCTCCTGCCTCAGCTTCCTGAGTGCTGGGATTACAGGTGTACACCACCATGCCCAGCCCATCAACTTTTAAAAAGAAAGCATTGTTGATCTGACATCTAAAGTTTTTTCTCTTTAAATTCTATATAGTTAGTATCTTCAAAGAAATTTAAACAGCAGTAAACATTAAGCAAAAAAATGGTGGAACAGATCAGCAACCTGTGTCTTGGAGACAGCTTGTGCTTTGTGTATTGTGTGTATCTTCACTTTTCCATAACATAACATTTCACTAAACTGTCAGCAGAGAACATATCAGCTATTCACATAACTTTTTAAAGCTCTTGACTTGTAATTTCCTTGACATATCAACGACACTGAAGCAGCAAGAAATATACAGTTCCCTGAAGAATGTGATGATAAAGTCTAAGCCACAAATTACACCTTTTCATTTACAGTTACTTTTAGGAAGCAACTCAGGTGGTATTTAGAACAAATTTAAATTTAAATTCCCCCTAGGTTGACATGGTACTACAAATCAGAACAAGGATCAAGTCTACTGATTTAGTGCTCTCTAGGTCAACTGGAGCCCTACCCACCTTGTAAACTTAAAAACAGAAAGATCTTAGTATCTTCAGCACTAATTAAAAAGACAACATACTCTAGGTCAAACTCTAGCATCATAACTAAACACATGATGTACGTATCAAGAGAATCTTCTTCCAAAGTCAAAAGTTGACTCAGTGAAGATTTATCGCTATACTTCAAATTAAACACAACTAGTGATAGTATTACTATGAGAGGGCGTGGCTAACCTGGATATGCGAGGCTGGTCCTCCCTGGAATACCATAAAAACCATTCACTGGGGGCTGGGGATTTAGCTCAGTGGCTTAAGCGCCTGCCCGGCAAGCACGAGGTCATGAGTTCGATCGCCGGTACCAAAAAACAAAAACAAAAACAAAAAAAAAAAACATTCACTGCCGTGCAGCCATCACCACAGGTCAGTGATGGAGAGCCTTTCAGCGCTTTCAGGGACAGTCAATGCCCTGAGGCACGCATGCCCCAAGTCTGCCATCACTGCAGCAGGGGCCAGCAGTAACATGGGCTCACTCTTGAGCCAGACTGGGCTTTGAAGGAGCAAGGTACTTAACCTCTCCATGACTCTAGCCACTAGGTTGCTGGGAGGATTCAGTAAATTAAATCAGAAAAGTTCCTAACGCAGAAATAAAGCAAATATATCCTGCACTGGCTGTTACAAATACTTGTTGAATCTTCAGTGCTGGGTAGCATGATATAAATGCCTTCAAAAAGGTGTCACTTTATATACCAGTGACAACACTCAGTGAGTACAAACTGAGTATTCTAACCACTACACATGTAACAATTTCGCTATGTTCTACTATGATTATTGCATGAGACCCAACAAACTTTTCAGAGCTGGGTTTTCATGTTTTACTCGATTTTCTTCTCAGAAGAAATGCTGCTTCCACTTTGGTGAGTTACATACATGCTGCCCACTACTGGGAACCAATTGACATGGGATAGGAGACATTAACCAGCTAATCTTCTGAAGGTTTACAACTGTCAGAAGCATTTGACAGTCAGGCCTACTTCAGGAAACCTCACAACCTCAGAAGTTGGACACAACCCTATACCTAGGTTTTAGGACTCTGTGTTAATAGTTACAAGGGTTGTTGATGATGTCATGATTTCCTAAGCCCCAAAACATTCTGCTTTTACAAAGAAAAAATCCACATCACTGAGCAGAACTCATTTTCATCCCAGAATAATAATACTGAAAAAAAGGGGTTAGAAATGGCAAAGTGTACAATTTTCCCATATTTTACACTTTAAAATATAATCCTATCATGTAAAATATTCCAGGTGTCCTGTGACCACCTATGTAATATACTAAGCGTTAACCAAAGATTTGCTGATGTCAGACATATAAAAAGCTACAACACATTAAATGTCTCATAACCAAGTATCTCAAAAAATCCTTAAATCACGTTGAATGCTTAAAATAGGTATTTTGCTATGTTTCCTTTAAAAGCAAGTATCACCAACAGGCCACCACTTCAGGTCAATTTTAAGTTGGTAAATACTGAACTCCAGAGAAATGAAAATGAAATGTGGCAAGTTTTTTTCTGGTCTTTTTTCACTACAGTTAATTTGTTCGATTTATGAGAATGAGATATACTGCAAGTACAATGCAATGAAGATTTACATACAAAATCTTTTTTTTTTTTTTTTTTTTTTTTTTTGGTACCGGGGATCAAACTCATGACCTTGCGCTTGCCAGGCAGGCACTTACACCACTGAGCTAAATCCCCAGCCAACATACAAAATCTTTGTACAAATGCTCCCAAAGTAACTTAACCCTATACGTAAGTCCGTGCATAACAACTGCACGTCTTTTTACTAGTCACGTAAACTAGTATCTTAACGGCAAATTACACCGTACTCTTTGTTCAATATTAACTAGAAGCATTCTAAAGCCAAACTCAAGAGGTACTCAGCAAAATGTAGATGGAATCCATTCCAACAAAGGCAACCATTTCATACTAGTAAACCTAAAATGTCGCATAATTCAATGTAAACATGCACACACATTTATGTAGCCCGCCTCAAGCCCCAGAATCTTAGCAATTCCTTTACCAATTTTGCATATAATCCCTACTCAAAGCCTCTCCGATGAGTTAAGTCCTATACCGCTGCAGCAGGTCAATTACAACAGCACATGTGCCCAGCATACTAGTGGTTTTCCTTATGCTCCCATTTTACACGGCAACCTACTTTCAGTTATATCTGCAAACAAATACAGTTCACCTGAGGGCATACTTGCCCGCATACAAGAGGCCCAGCTTTTTCTACTCAAGTCAGCAGTCTTTCCACAGTTATAGCAGCATACCTCCGAAGAGGCTGGACGTGCCCCAAGCACCAGCAAACGTGACCTGCTGCCAAGTCTGCCTGTCACCCCCGGCAAAGAGTGCAACCTAACGTGCACACTTTTATTGGGGTGGTGTGTCTGCGCGTGTGTGAGCGCGAGCGCGTCTGTGTGTGTGCGCGCGGGGGTGGGGGTGGGGCACGGAGATAAGGATGTGGATTAGAGAAGAAAAGTGGCTCAACACTTTCAACTTAACAGACACTCCTTAAACGAGAAAAACAACACAAAGAACAAACCAACTCCTCCCTGCCTCCCTTCTCCCACCTCTTCCAAGCGCGGGAGCCCCTGACCACCTCGGCGCGCACCTCCAGGGTTTAAGGCACTCACTCGGGCGAGCACCGCACTACAACTCTCTGCCCCGCACGGAAGCCCGAACAGTCCGGGAGCCGAGCCGAGCCCGTGCTGCCCGGACGCTCCCGCAGGTTCGCTCGCGCGCGGCGGCCCTTCCCGCCCCGCGGGGTTCACCTGAGGCCGCGGGGACAGCCAATGGAAAGGCCCCGCCGCGCACGGCCCGGGGGGTCTCCCCGCCGGCCTCGGCCCCGCAGGATTACCTCTCTGCGCGCGGCCCGCTTTGTGCTCCCGCCCTCCGCGCAGCCGCCGGGCCCGGCCGCCGCGAGCTCTGGGTCCGCCGCAGCCGCCTCTGAAGCACCGCTCGGTCCGGAGCGGAGGGCTCGGGACGGGGAGGGGGCGAGGGGTGAGGGGCGGGAGGGGGCAGAAGGCGCGGACTTGGCGCCCGAGCCCTGAGCAGCAGAAAGCGGCGACACCTGGGTCGCGAAGCCTTTGGCGCTCGGTATTTTAAAAATATAATTGAAGTCTTTTCCCCCTTGCCCCCCGCCCCTCTTGGGGCGACCGTTAAGGGTTGGCGGCTCGCTCTCCAGTGGGACTGGCCGAGGTCCCCTCGAGCGTACCTTAGCCCCGCCTACGCCACGCCCTAAGCGCCCTCAAGGCCCTCCCCAGCCCCCGCGCGCCCGTGGTCCCGCCCCTCCAGGCCCCGCCCTCCAATCCCCGCCCCCTGGCAGGCCCTCGGGGTCCCTGGCCCCGCCCCGTGCGCCCCTTGAGCTTGAGGGCTGCGCCCCCGCAGCCCCTTTCCGGGCCGCTAGCGTCGCGGCGTTGGTGTCGTGGCTGCCGCGAGGGCCTCACGTTCGGCAGCGGGACAGACCGTGGCAGGGGGCGGCCTGGCGCTTCTGCTCCGCCCTCCTCCGGCCGCGCAGCTGCGACCCTGACGGAAACCTGGCCGCCAGGGGGAGGAGGGACGCCTCGGAAACGTCTCGGGCCGGCCTGAGGGCGAGCCCCCGCGGACGGGTAGCACCGCCGCCTGCGGCGGGCGGCCGGGGCCCAAGGAGGCGCTGCCCGGGGCGCCCCGCGCGCGTGCCTGAGCGCCTGGTTTGGCCCTCGGTGCCTTTGCCTTTGGGGGCGCTGGCCCGCTCGGCTCGCCGCCGCGCAAGAGCAGGGTACGAAAGCCCCCGCGGTGCCCCCTTTTCCGTCTCGCCGCCGCGTGGCCCCTCGCCTGGTGTCCTCAGAAAGCCGAGCTCTGGGAGGGCGAGGGCCGAGGCGCCCCCGCGCAGGCTGGAAATGAATGCGAGGCCGCCAAACTTTGCAGCACTCCATCGCGGAACTGGGGAGCCATCCACAGGTGACCCTGGGCCGCCCACCCACCCCACCGCCCAGACACGTTTCGCATCCCAGCCTGTTCTCGAAATAGACCTCCAGCGGCGCACACGCTCCCCTGCCACCCACGGCACGCACAGCTCTCCTGCACACATGTCCTTCCTCAGCGCGGTTTCACCCGCGAGCCACCCCTCCCCGGCAGTGCTAGTGATTCATGGTCTCTCGGGTCAACCCCACCCTGACACAGAGCAAACTTCATCCCCACCCTTATCTCCCGTCTTTTCCAAGCACTGGCGACGGTCCACTTCATTTCCTTCCTCCTCTGCAGACTCCTCAAATACCACACACCATCCCCCTCATCTTCACCCCCTCCCCGTCTCCTAAAAATGTGCTAATTAAATGTAGTTTCCTCTTCCCACGTACGAAATGTGGGGAATGAATCTTGTCTTGCCTCAAGCTGTGATTCATTTATCTTCATCTGCTCGAAGGCTATAGGAATTTTAGCTACCACCATCTCCCATTTGTTCAAAAATCTAACCATGCCTTGTTTTGAAATATTCCTAAACAATCGTGAGGAAGGAAGACTTCCTGCCTTTGGTGAGGGAACCGTATTTAGAAAATGCTCGGCTTGTCATTTTATTCGGCATTTTAAAATATCTGCAGTGTTACAGAGAGATATTGGGAGTGGCTGGATGTTTTCTTGCATTTAAAAAGCAAAGAAAAAAAAGCTTTGCATGCATCAAGATTAGCCTTTTAATGGATAGTGCGCGCACACGCCCGCGCGCGCACACACACACACACACACACACACAATATGCTAGGAACATCTCTGATAATAGTCTCCCCTATATAGAGCATTTGCCAGTCACAGACCTAGACCCCACCGTCACCAAAGCAAATTCACATTATCGTTTTAAGCATGTCTTTTCCACGACCATTCCCTTTCTCACAGTTCCTGAGCAAAATGGGTAAACGATCTGCTTACCCGCCGAAGATCTGAAGCCTTTGGGTGTGCAGGGCAGCAGACGTGTGTCTTCCTTTCCCTGGTGTGGGTTCTGCAGTGCTTGCTGCACGGAAACCCGCTGCAGCCTCGGGCCAGCGGCGGCGGCGGCGGCGGCGGCGGCGGCAGCTTCTCCCAATGCTGAGTAGTAAAGTGTAGGACTTGGTAGAGACTCCGCAGTTACCAGTAGGCGCTTGCTTGTAAGAGAGGGGGCGGAATCTTTCTTAAAGGAATGGGTTTTGTTTTTCCTCCCCACTATTGCTTCATAAGAGGGAGAAAGGGTGGAATAGGGGAGTTTTTTTAGACTGAGTAAAGCAGTACAGCTGTGGGAGGTCAAGGTTAAAATTAACTGGGTGACTGGGAGACAGAGGCACTGATTTTAGTGCGAGTCAATGAATCACTAGAAGCACTAGTTTTAAAGAGCCCGAACTTCAGATACTGAGGTTAATGGCAAAAATAAAGATGTGTGCTTAAAACTGTTTAGCAGTCTGTGCTTATATTTTTTCCATTAGTCGTACATCACTATCGAAATGCTACCTAAAACTGAATACAAAACTAGAAAGAATAATTAACTAATGTGACTGGCAGCAGTGATTCAAGTCTGACTGACACCTACGAGCATACCTAGAATCTCAATGAATGCCAGTATTAGGAAATATATTACTGATCAGGTTCAATGTATATTCACGCGTTGTAAAAATCACAATAAACTATAATGTGTAAAATAATTTTAGACAGTGATAGAATACTGTGCCATTTCAATGGCCATTCTAAGGTTGGCAAGGCTAAACTCAAGTGGCCTAGCTTTAAACGCATGTGAATCTGTTACTTAGACTTACTAAAATGTATCCACATGAACCTGCATTATAAACCTGTAGTTTTAATAATATTCCTTGATTTAAGCACTAAGCATCTATGCCTTTTTTCCTTCACGGGTGAATGTAGAGCTGTGTTCTCAAAATATGAATAGAAAAATACTGAAAATATTCTGCTATTAATTTTCTTTGCACAACCTTTTTTGAACATCTGTGTGATCTTGAACAAGTAAGCAACCTCATTTGATCTTTAGTTCCTTATTTTGTAGAATGTAGATGTTGGATTGAAATTTCCCAAGGTCCTTTAACATTCCAAAATACTGTCATTTTATGACTATATGTGTGTGTGTGTGTGTTGGCTATTCAATGCAAGTGTGTCCCACTCTAAATTACTTTTCCTGAAAACATGGATTAAAATAGTTACTTTAAATGCATAACCAGCATGTTATTCACTGCTAATTTGAAATTATTTTACAAAACAAATAATTTTGTAAAGTGAATAAACTTAATTTCATCTAAATTATGATTGCATACCCAAATGTGATCCATTTCTCTGAAACAGAACCTAACTATATTGTTAAGGGTACCAATTGAGTGAGGTAACCTGTTGTATGTTAAATGTAACTGAGACGCATTCATATTCCTCAGATGATAGAGTTGGAACATATTTTAGAGCTCACCTACTTCAAATCTGTAGTTCTGTAAGTGGGAAACATAGACACCTGGAAGAGCAAAATAGGAACAATATGAAGGACAGAGCTAAGATTAACTTCACTCTTCACACACAGTGCAAGTAAATTTACAGTGCATGTGAATGCCATCTCACCTTGGGGGGCTGAACAGAACCTGTCACAACAATGAAAGGAAATCACACTCAGTGACACTCTGTGTACAGACAGTATAAACTAAAGAAACATATTAAACAAGTATGGTGCATGTCAGTGTTAATACAAATTTGGCCTTCAGGTTTGGAGGTGTTTGTGCCAGTAAGACAAATTTGTCTAGGAAAATGTCAGAAAAAGAAGAGGAAGAATAAGAAAGAGAGGAAGAGGAGGGGAGATGGGAAGAGAGAAGAAAGAAGAAAAAGAAAAGGATGACAAACCCATAGCACCTGTTAGTATAATCCTGTTTATCTTCTACCCAATCGACAAGAACCTCAGACCACTCTGTGGAGTGTTTCTTAGTACCCGTCCTTGCCTCTTTTCCTTTCATCTGCATCTCCAACAATACCTACCTAGAGGAAAAGTTCTTTTTTGGAGCAGGGAGGGGAAAATATTATAGAAAATTATTTCTAACCTTTGGAAATGGATTTTGGGTATAGAATGCTTTGTACTCCATTCTATGTTTTCCCTGAAATCTGGATCTGGTGCTGTTCCTAGTAGGGAACCTGGCACTAACGTGAGCCCGGTCACCCTAGTGTCAAGGAAGCATTAAGGTTAAAATCTATTATATTAGATGACATTGCAGATTTCTTGTTTTGTGTACCTGGCAGGTACAGTTTATCACGTTGGTTAAAAAAGGAAAAAAAAGTGCCTCCTACAGGGAAAGATGGAAGGAAATTAATTGCGCAGTTTTGCATATTTTTCTTTATTTTGCTTCTGTGCAAGGCAGTTTTTCATTTCATCTACTAAGTGGGAATGAACAATGAATAAAATGGTGATTATCTGTATAATTCAAAGCAAGATCCTGAAAAAATTAAATGCATTTCCTTGTGTCTTCCCAAAATATGAAGCAGTTTATTACAAAAGATACTTAATACTTTTTAAACATGAATGCACTATTTAATGAGTGAATTGCCCCCAAAATACCCTGAAACTGATTACAAAGTGTTTTTGTTTGTTTTTAATTTGCATTGTCCAAAACAACTGACTCCATTTTATACTTCTCTTTTCTAACACAGCCATGATCTAAAAGACACAATCTCTTTTCTGTAGAGCTCTTTAGGCATGCCTGATTTGTATTCTCCAATTAAATTGTAGCCACAAATCTCCACATGCACCCTGGCTAGATCAAGCAGTAGCAGACACTTTCTGCCAAGAAAACCCAGGCTTAAATTTCAGAATCCTGGTGTTCTAGTTCTAGTTGTGAAACCAACTGGTTATGTCACCTCAGACAAGTTTATTGACATGTTTGTGCTTTCATTTAGCCATCTTTTAAGTGATGCTGTTGGATAATACCTGCTCTATTTCATAGGGCTGTTGTGAAACTCAAATGAGATATAAATGTAAAAATGTTTGGAGCCTTTCAAGGTGTGACATAAGCATAAGGTACTATTATAGGCTAATGAATTTTCAATCAGTTTTCTAGTTCAAGGGACTTTACCCTAAACAACCTGTTTTCCTAGTATTGTTTTAGAAACCAAACAAGTTTATCTCTCTTTCTCACTGTGTACACATGCACTCTCTCTCTCTCTCTCACTCTCTCTCACACACACACACACACACACACACACGCACACGCACACCCCTGCTGTTACTAACTTAACAACTTCTCAGCTTTGAGGATTTCCCTCTGGGTTGGGACATGTGCATTTGCAGTTGAATATACTAGCCCAAGTACTCCCATTTGGTTTTTTGTTTGTTTGGTTGGTTGGGGTTTTTTTGGTTACAAGGATTGAACTCACAACCTCATGCTTGCCAGGCAGGCGCTTGTGCCACTCTGCTGAATATAGAGAGTGGAGAGTTTATAGAGTGCTCTCTCCCTATCCTACCACCTCCCCAAATTTACTTTTCAAAGTTCTCAGAAAAATAAACTGAACGAAGCACAGCAGCCTTTTCACACTACGTCATGTATTTAATCAGTGGGCTAGATGGCCCTGCTACATACATTTTGAAGACCCTTTTATGCTGAGCCTGTCTGGAAAGTACTTGGGGAAGAAGGCAGGGAGGACTGACATGGAACTCATGCTAATGAGTTCTACACTCCCTGAGGAGACATAATCAGGGCAAAAGACACAAAAGACTCAAAAGATTCATCAACATATTTTATTAGAACTATGTGACCTATATGGTTTATTTTATTTTTTAAAATTTATTTTTTGAGACAGGGTTTTGCTATGCACTGCAGGCTGGTCTTGAACTCACTTTGTAACTCAGGTCGGCCTCAAACTCACAGTGATCCCTCTGCCTCCGCCTCCCAGGTGGTGGGATTACAGGTATGTGCTACCACAGCCAGACTCTATATGGTTTATTTTATTTGTTTTTTTTTTGATACTGAGTCAAATTCAGGACCTTGCACTTTCCAGGAAGGTGCTGGACCACTGAGCTATATCCCAAGCCCCTCTACATGGTTTATTTTAAAGGAACTGCCTCAGTTAAATACCTGACAGACTCTTGTACAACTGTTCATGTAATTTAGCTTAATAAATTCTTATGACTTTCATGAAAATCACCCTCATGATCCTCCTATTTTTTTGTCTGTTTGTTTTCACTTCTCAGTTTTCTCTTTGGTGACTTAAAAATTATCATGACTAAACAACTGCTACAAGTAAGATACCCCTAATGAAAAGTCACTTATAGATTGGATAGAGCCAGATATGGTGGTGCACACTGTAATCCCAGCACTTGGGAGGCTGAGGCAGCAAGATTGCTTCCAGTTTGAGGCCAACCTGGGCTACAAAGTGAGTTCAAGATCAGCCTGAATGGCACAGCGAAACCCTGTCTCAAAAAGACAAAAAAAAAAAAAAAAAAAGATTGGACATAAAAACTCATACAAACTCAATTTATGACTCATCAGTTTCTTTCTTCTTTTTTTCTTTCTTTTTTTTTTTTGGTGGCAGTGGTACTGAGGATTTGAATGCAAGGCCTTCACACTGTGGTATATTCCTAACCCTTTTAAAATTTTTCTTTCTTTTTTTTTGTATGACATACAATCTTGCTAAGTTGCCTAGTTGTTCCAACTTGGAATCCCCATGCCTCAGCCTCCCAGAACTCTGGGATTACAGGCATGTGCCACCTGCACCCAGCTGAGTCACTGGTTTCTGTGTAGAAAAACTGTAGATGCATAGGATACAGTTATTGTATGAAACCAGTAATATATCAGTTGTACATACATTTTTTCATTGTATGGCCATGTGCCATAACGCTTTAGCTGTTAATCTTAAATATTTATATTACATAGTCTTAGAACAAGTATCTTAATCCTGATGTGTGTACTTCTAGAAAGCAATCAGCAGCCACATGCAACAAAGTCATTTCCTGAAGTGCTGATTCCTGAGCCCAGCCCAGATCTATTGAATCGGAATCATCTGAGATGGCCTGAGGCCTGAGGATGTCTCACCTCCCTCATGTCCACCCCTGGCAGGTGAGTCCGTGCATGGCTGTCAAAGCTCTGCTATCCTGCGGAAACAGTGTGGAGTGCACACTGAATCGCAGAGCCAGAATGAGAGAGATGCGGGTAGTTCCTTTTTATTATGTGAGAAGATTCAGGAAAGGATGAACCAAGCTGCATCTTTTCTACCGTGTAAATGTAGGTAAGATAACCTCTCAGAGCCCTGGCATCCTCATCTGTAAGTTATGTGTTTGATAGTGTTGTTGTGAGGATTAAATGATATAACTACGGAGCATTTCTATTCCAGTGCCTGGCACATAATGAAACTGAAGTTTATGTCCCTCTTCCCTCCTTCAAAAATGGGTTCCCAGGTACATTCTTTTTGGACAGTGTTCTTAATGTGTTTGGTCAAGTAATATGAACTCTTGCTTTAATGATATCTAATGTTTTGCATTCTTAAAACATACCAGTGCTAGGCAGGGGATGTAGCTTAGTGGTAGAGGACCTCCTGAGCATGTGCCAGGTGTTTGGGTTCAATTCCCAGCACTGAAAACATAAAATGTGCCAAAACTGGATGGTATATTTAGGTTTAACTTAATTTCATACCTACAATAACCCTTACAGGTGAGTACTATTACTATTTTCACTTCTAGCGATAAAAGAACTGAGCCTTAGAGCCTCAGTGTTACTTATATAACTTGTAAAGAATTAGTAGTACTGGGATTCAGTCTAATTGCCATTGTCCTGTATGTTCTGTATATTCATATATATATATATATATATATGATCATGCATGAGAATATGTATCAGCCTTTTGGGAGGAATAAACAGTTGCAAGAGTGGAGTTTATAAACATGTAAGAAATATTGACAAGGGAATGCCGTAAATTCCTTAAGTTGTTTTGGAGGGTTAGTATTGAACCTAAAACCTAGGGCCTCACACATGCTAAGCCTATACTCTTATCACTGGGCAGTATCCCAGCACTCCCTCATAATTTTCTTATTTTAGAAGCCTTCAATGGTTGCCTATAATGGAGCATGACACACATAATAAGTGCTCAAATGCAATTGTTGAAAGAGCTTGCAGCAGTATATGATTTATGCAGCTGACATATCCAAACCTAGTTTTTAAACAAAAATTGCAGATCAAAATTGATCTGCTTTTCCAGATCACCTTCTACTTGGACCTAACCCAACTCTCCAAATCTTAGAGCTACAAATAATGGCATTATTTGCAACAAATAGTTCTCAAGCCCTTGTTGTGAATAATTTCCTAGTCTGGCACTGGGAGGGTTATAGAAAACCCTTAAATATAGCTTATGCCCTAAATATCTAGTTGGGCAATACTACACAAATGTATGAAGCCATTAGATTGCAAAATCACCTCATGCAAGATAATAAATGGAAAGCTCCTAACAAATAGTAAACATAGAATGGTGTTGTAGTTGACTTGTGAGGAGAACAAGTACAATCAGGATACAGAATTTATGTTATTTTATAATGGTCACCCAGAGTTTAACACAAGAAAGTACAGGAAATCTGTCCACAACACTAAAGCCTCAGAATATTGAGCTGAGGGCCTGAACCCACAGCAATGTCCTGCATGAGTCCAGATGAAGACCTAGAGGCCATGACAGTGCCTTCCACAAGTCCAGCTGAAAGTCTAGAGCCCATGAGAGGGACTCACGCCAGTCTCTTTTACAGATACGTGCTGGGAAGGCCCAAAGGTCAGCAGTGGAAGCTGGAAAGTCTATGCCAGTTGGGCGAAGGAGCTGTGCTGGTAGGTTGAGGGTTCTGCACTCAAGCTGAGAAGTCATACTCAGAATAAGAACCTGGGCTGCCCTGAAAAGTACTACATCCATCCTTGGTGATACAGAGGTCCAGAGCTCCTCCAACTATAAGAACAGTCGTGTACGTGCCAAAAGCCAGCATGACAGTTTTCTCCTGGAGATTAAACAGCAAATGTCTTCCGCTCCCGAGCAAGGAAATGATGCTTGATGTAAGGACCAGAGCTCCCCGAAAGTGAACCACACCACTGTCACCAACAAGGTCCAGAGCTCCTCAGATGACAGTGGTCCAACTCACGCTGGGGAAGCTAGACATGAGGAGCTCCTCCAGGAGAACCAACAGCTCAAAACAGCAACACTTAGGAGAACCCACAAGGCCTATCTTCTTCTCCATGTCTCTGTTTATGCTGTCAACTTTCTTCAGGTGGACCATCTATACTCAGCACCATGCTGATTTAATTCAGCTGGCACTAAGTTGACCACAAGTTTTTAATCCACAACAAATGGAAAACAAATGTTAAACATAATTAACTGCTTTATTATCAATATTATTTTCTGTTTTAATAATTATTGAGATGCAATTATTGTTTTATGAGAAATACGGAAAAATAAAAATTGTTTTAGGTACCATTTAATGAGTGCTCATGTCTATGGCTGTTACCATTTAACCATGCTATCAGTTCTGATTAGTCAGTATCATTAGTCCTGAGGCTCAGAGAGGTTCGATAACTTGCCCAAGGTGCACATTTAATAAGTAAATGTATCAGTGGAGTCAAGGAAGAGGGAGGTCAGTTTCTTCTGGACAAAACAGACAATGTCTCTGAGTAGGAAAAACAGAATTTTGATGGAGGAAGAGAGAGGAGAGAGGTTTTCTGATGATGGAGGTGGCAGGGACACAGGATGTATGTGACTTTCTGGAACGGTTGCACAGTCCTCTGCTCAGGGATGTGCTCACAGTGAACACATGGCTCAGGTCCCTTTGCTGAACAGGGACAGGAAGTCTGAAGTTTGTTGATAGAGTAGCAAGTAAACCTGTTTGCCTGGAATGAAGAGTTTGTGTAGGCCAAAGTTAGGATTTATATAGTCTCCAAACACATAGCTATACACTTACTCTTAGCCCAAAGTTCCAAGAAGGAATTTAACCTATTACCCTGAAACAGTGAACCTTCATTTCCACAGAGCTGTTTACATTGCCCCTCCTCCAGTTACCTTCCATTAGACCACTCTGATTTTCACTCACTGAGGTGATGGTGTAGGTGGAATTGCTGCTATGGGTTGGACACTTCTGGAAATACTAGGGATAGAGCAGTGGAGCTTTTAGTGTACTGGGAAAACAGCAGTGTTCCTGTGAAAAGGAATCGATAAGGCCACTACAGATGCTAAAATAAAACAGGCCATTGACAATGACTGTGGTGGGTGAGGAGCTACTTTGTTAGGATGAGCTGAGACCCAAATGATCTGTAATTGGCAGATGAAGAGACAAGTAAATTCAAGAGGCAGGAACAAGCAGGGCCTGTCTGAGGGGCTGGTGGGTGAGCATGGTGGTGGAGAAGACCGGCGTGGGATGAGACCAGTGTGCTGGGCAAGGCCTGCATCACACAGGTCTGGAAGAGCAGTGTGAGGGTTTTGACTTTTGGTGCTTTCGTCCTTTTTTTTCCTGGCACTGGGGCGTTGAACCCAGGGCATTTGCACTGAGCTACATTCTTAGCCCTTTTTATTTTTATTTTGAAATAGAGTCTTGCTAAATCTCCAAGGCTGGGCTCAAATTTGTGATCCCCACTGCCTCAGCCGCCCAGAGTGCTGCGATTATATGCATGCACTGCCAGACCCAGCTGATTTTCAGAAGGTTTAAAACCAGAGAGAGAGAGGATCTCCTTTGTATTTTTGAAATTTTATTCTGGCTTCTATCTAGACAAAAAAGTACAGAAAGACAGGATTAGGTTCTGGGAAGTTACTTCGGGAGCCATTGAAGTCATCCACACTGGAGAAAACAAGGCCTCTAGGGACAAGAGGCAGGAGTGGATGAGTGACCCTTTGCGGGGAATGGGGTGTGACTTGATGGAGTGCGCTAGGTGGGCGAGGGGGAGGAGTTGATACGGAGTGATGTCTACATCCTTGGCCCCTGTACCCAGGTGGATGGCAGTCCCGTCACCTAAGACAGAGAAGACTGGAGAACAGTGTGGCAGGTAAAAGGAAACCTGTCTGTGAAGCTTTGAGATTACCCTCTTTTCTTCCTTTAGAGAACTCATTGATTTTTAAAAAAAAATTATCGTTAACTTTGTCCACATTAGAACCTTCAAAGAAGCAAAAAAGCCTGATTTATTTTGTCCATTGTGCATTGAGAATTACACAGCATGTGCTCAATAAACACTGGGATTTGTTGAGTCTGTTTGGTGATCCTCAACATAAGTGCGTACCTCAAAATCACCTAAGCAAGCCAGGTTATAATCATACCTGTAATCTCAGCACTCTGGGAGGCTGAGACAGGAAGATCACAAGTTGGAGCACAGCATGGGAGACTATGTGAGATCCTGTCTTGAAACAAAAAGGACTGGAGATGTAGCTCAGTGCAAAGATTGGATTCATTCCCCAGTACTGCAAACAAAGTGAAGCAAATCAAAGCAAACAAAACAACCTGGGCCATTTATTGAAGGTTTAGGATCAGCAGTCCCTACCATAACCTAACTCAACCCAGCTCTGCTGTGGTTAGTCTGGGGTACACTCCGGAACTGCACATCTGGCCAGCATTATAGACGGGCAGTAGAGTTCAAGTTCAAGCAGTAGTGTAGATATGTCAGTTTTAAGTGATGTTTCTCAATTCTAAGACAAAATGCCTGACACCCATAATTTAAAGGATAAAAGGTGTATTGTAGCTCACAGTTTGAAGAGGTTTCAGTCCATGTTGGGCCGGCTCCAAGGCAAGGTGACATGCAGAGGAGCACAACAGAGGACAGATTTCCATGGCATGCCAGGCAGAAATAAGCAGCAGCGAATCTCCCTTTCCCTTTTATTCCGTTCAGTCTACCAGCCTACTGGTTGGCCCGCT
>PVJX010015882.1:0-41580 GCA_004027295.1 Dolichotis patagonum | reverse complement strand
AACTCCCTGGTATCACAGTGCCAAGTGTGGTAAGAAACCAAACCCAAGGGAGCCAGGTTAAAGACAGTTTCGGGTGGAAAGGATGGACCAGGTCCTCCAGGGCACCCTTTGAACCTCATAGTATTAAATCGCATTCCTGTCCAGGATAAAACAGCCTAAGTCTAAAAGAGAGCCCTGGCAAAGTGACTGCACTCAGGAGCACAGTGCTGAGACCACACCCACTGTCACTGAGACACCTGAGGGGAGCTCGGCCACTCCCCCTTTCCTACATCATCACAGGTGAGCCACTGCACCTCCCAGAGCCAGAGCTGCCTCGCCTGCCTCACTGCTCAGACTGCAGGAAACATGGAGAAATACCTGAGAAAATACTCACTGCTCAGACTGCAGGAAACATGGAGAAATACCTGAGAAAATACTCACACAAACCCAGTAGTGAGTCACACTCATCACTGTCTCACCATCTCACCATCATCATCACTACCATTGTCACCATCACTACCATTGTCACCATCACCACCATCACATTCACCGCCATCACCATCCCCATCATCACCATCATCATCACCATCACCATCATCACAATCACCACCATCACCATCCCCGTCACCATCACCATCATCACAATCACCACCATCACCATCCCCATCACCATCACCATCATCACCATCATCATCACCATCTCCGTCACTCTCACTACCATCATCACCATCACCACCACCACCATCATCATCATCACCATCATCACTACCATCATCCCCATCACCATCATCACCATCATCACCATCCTGACCACCATCACCATCAGTATCATCATCATGAGCATCGTAACCATTGCCATTATCACCACCATGATCACCATCATCACCATCATCATCATCATCACCATCATTACCACCATCTCACCATCATCTTCACTATTCTGACCACCATCACCATCATCATCATGATGATTGTAACCATTGCCATTATCACCACCATGATCACCATTATCACTATCACCATCATCACCATCGTCATCATCATTATCTTTACTTAGGTGTAGAAGACCATTTGGATGCTTCTCCTTGAATGCAGAACAATCACCTCTACATTAGCTAAACCTGGCCCTGTCTCCATGTACTGATATGTACGGAGCTGGCTAAGCTATTTCCCTCTCCCTTCCACTGACTCTGAGTAATGCAAATTGGGCCAGCTAAGGTACTGATGTGTAATCCTTGAGGCCAAGCAACAGCTTCCTCTTTCCTCACACTGTGTTCCCTATAAACAGTTGAGCACAGCGGGATGGCAGAGCCACATAGCTGCAGGAATGTCCATTCATTCCAAGCCTCAAGATGAGAGGCTACGACAAAAATTTACATGCCAGAAACTGAAGCAGCAGCCTCCTAAATTCATTCTAATGCTGCTCCCATCGAGTTATGCAGATTGGTCTTTCTCTGTACTCTTTCTATCTGCATATCGCAGATGAGTTTTCAGGCCTCCCAGCTATCCCAGCTCACAGACTCACATAATTCCCACCATTTTCAGTCACTTAGCCCCAAGCCACTTCTTGCTTCACGATAAATTCTGGGTGAGGCCCTGGGTCGAGGCCTTTGTTCTGTGAATGCTCATCTGGCTTGGACTCAGGACCCCTTGGCTGCACGTAACTGTAAGTACGTCTCAGTGTCTTTATTCTCACCCTGGGTTGCACTGGAGGTAGTGGATTGGAATTAACTTGCCAGGATTCCAGTAATGTTTCAATGAGATTACAAAAATAAACTTCCCAGGACTGAGAGGAGGACAGGAAAAGGGATCACAATGTTTGGATTACAGTACCTAGGAAGCTTAACATACCCTCAGCACTCTTCCGAGACACCTAAGATAAGACGCAAACAGATGGAGAAGCTCCTGTAACCCGAGCGTCAGGTGGCCTTTCTCAGCCTGAGGTCCGTAGGCCCCATGTCTGGATAAACCCAGATTGAAGAGGAAGCTGGCACCCCTCAGGGCACCTACATCTATATCCCCGGTAGATCAAGCTGATTTCTGCGATGTAAAGGCATGTGCAGTAGTAACTTTGGGGTCCTGGGGTTAAAGGTGCCCACGGTAACCACTAGGTTGGGTCAGCAGTGTGCTGCAGGCAAGGGCCCTCTCCTTCCCGCCCTTGTTGCCCTCACACCATGCTCAAGGACCACAGGACATGAGCCCCCATGATCCAAGAGCAGCAAGATGAGAAGATGCTGGGGAGAAGTCTATGAGATGTTAGGAGCACATAAGTGGCACAGGAAGTGACCACCAATTTAGAAAATCCCCAAATCCTAAAACAGATCTTCAGGTGGCCATGCTGGAGCCATGTGGTTCTGGAAACTCCGGGCACCCATGAAGTCAGGACCCAGGGCTCAAGGTGCAAAGTGGGCTGCAAATCCCCCCGAGGACTAACGGGAGCCCGCTCTGCATGGTGCAACCACGGTTGTGGAGCAAGGATTCTGAGAGGAGGCTGCAGACCCACCTGGAGCCAGAGAGGACCCCAGATGCAGGTGATTGTGGGCACACAGCCCACGTGACCCCCAGTGCCACTCTGAGGGCTCACTGTGTTGTGGCAGCTAGGTTTGTACCTCCCACTCCTCCAGGGAGCTGACAGAGGAAGTCCCCAAAGACGGTGGTCCAGTGACCAGGCCACACTGCTGTCCCATCATTGGACAGTTAAACTCTGTGGTCAGGGAGACCCACTGCCACACTGAGCTCCAGTATGCGGTCACACAGGCGGGAAGTGACCTCAACCTGGGGAAGCTTCCGGCCCCAAGGGGACCAGAACATTGAATGGGGAGCTGCAGGAGGCCACAGAGGGAGCTCAGAAAGTCAAGCAACAACCAAAAAGAAGGGAGAACACTGTGCTGTCCCTACAGACATCCTGTCTCTAAGAGGAAGGGCATCCTGTCCCTGGGCTGTGGAAGCCAAAAGTGCCAGATCTTCCGACGACTGGAAGGAAACTAGGAAGATTAAAACAGAACAGCAGATATTAAAATAAGGTAAGAAATTAAAGTTGAGGGATTGCTGCAGACAGCATGGCAAGCTCACACCGAAGATGGCGAGATGGAAATGCAGAATCGGCCTCAGGGAGAGGAGCCTGCCCGAGAGGTGGGCGGTGGGAAACGGGGTCTAGAAAAGCAAAGAGAGCAAGAAAGCGTCGTCGGCAGGAAGAAAGCACAGAGGGCATGGCCCAGAGAAAAGAGACGGGAGCACAAGTAGCTTGGAAGGACCCAGGCCCCACACTGGCACTGTGAGGGCCTCCGGGTCCTGTGGAGGTAGCATTTCCAACCTCTGCCTCACTCTAGGAATTGTGGGCAGTGACAGGTCAGCTCCTGCACATGTTTCCCCAGGAGTGGGATGGAGCCAGAAGGGAAGCAGATCAGGTGGGGGACTTCGAGGACTGGGCCGAGGCCCAGCACGGCCATGGTGCCACCCCCACAGAGCCCTGCACTGGGCACGGTCTCCCAGGACACAGAGCTGGACAGGGGTTTCCTTCTGCTGCTCCCGTGAACAACTGAGGCACCAGCAGGGAAACAGCAATGCCAGGCACACAGCGTCCTACAAGCGAGGCCACTGTGGTGAGCAGAGCTGCATGCAGCCTTATGCCCTGACCCTCGGCAGGCAGGGCGGAAACCCCTCACTGGAGGCTGATGGCTCTGGAGAGGAAGCGAGGAAAGGAACCGTGGTTTTCCGCAATGGAGAATCAATCCCGTGTGTGCGCTCTAAAGAGGGGACCACGAAGGAGCAGCACAAGCGTCCTTTATAGGAAACATCCAGGTGAGGATGACAAGGGTAAGAGTGACGCAGCCCCGCAGAGCAGGAGCGGCTGGTGAGCACAGCGACACACGGCTGCCTCGTTTCCATGGCGCCTCATACACTGTCAACTATGGCTTCTCGGTTTTCTGTTCTAAGAAAACTCCTTACTCCAGAGTTGCCCAGATGGCACCCCAGGTTCCTCCTGAGAGCTCCCGTGCTTTGCTTTCATACCGCTGATCTTCTCTGAATTGATCATAGTTAGGCCCGAGGTAGGCCTTCCTTCGTCTTCCAAATGGATGGCAAGTGATGTTGACAGTAACAACGTGAGCTTCCCATCTGCACAAAAGGAAGAAGCCCTGTGACTCTGGTACCAGTTTCCCAGCTTGTTACAATGCCCAGCTCTGGTTTTTCTTCATCTCTCTGGTGGTCCCCGGGCCACCAAAACAACCTTGATTTCTGCTGCTACATAATAACCTTTGACATCTGACGGTACCCAGTGTTCCTTCAGGTTAGTCTTAAAAGTCCTCTCAGACAAATCCAGTGTGCTGGTGCACACCTGTAATCCTGGCTGCACGGGAGGCTGAGGCAGGAGGATTATAACTGCCCGGCGGGTCAGGACAACTCGATGAGACCCTATCACAAGATAAAGAATTAAAAGGTGAGAGGCAGCTCAGGGGTAGACACCTCCAAGTTCAATCCCCAGCAGTGAAAAAAAATCTGAGTTTTTTTTCCATATGAATTCAACATCATTAGTACAGTGTCAGGAAAACTCCCTCGGACTCCGGAACTGCTTTCTCTCTATACCCCAAATCAAAATACCAAAGAAAAACCACACGTTTATGATGCCTAGGCACCTGCCAGGCTAGGACACGTCTCCACACACCCACAGGTTCTTCAGCACAGCTGCACCTGCTCCTCCCAGGGCTCTGTGCCCCCCAGGGCACTGCCCAGCCCTGTGCCATGCCTACATTACTATCTCTGAACAGGAGGTGTCATCCACTCCCAGGTCTCAAAGCTCACGGGTTGATGTGGACTAAACTTCCATTTCTGTTTATTTACTTTGTATCCAGCCACCTTTAAAACCCACGTTCAGTGCTGCGGTCTCCCAAAGTCTGCGTGTTAAAGAGGGGGAGCTTGGGAGACAGTTGGACCCTGGGGAGCTACGCTCACCGCTGGGTTCGTCCATGCATGATGTCATAGCAGGCCATGCTGGGAGGAGGTGGGGCCTGGCTGGAGGTCGTCTTTGGGTGTGACCTCGGAGGGTGTGTCCTCGTCCTTGGCTCCTCCTTGCTTTCTTTGCTTCTTGGCTGCCGTGACCTGAGCAGCTTCTCTCTACCGCACACCTTAGCCTTGCTGCTCCTGCCCTGGAGCCGGCCAGCCATGGACTGAGCCCGGGAAACATGAGCCAAATGAACATCACCTCCAGGAGGTCAAGGTGCCATAGTTAGTCTCAGTGGGGACAGTGACTGATGCAGTTGGTATAATGTCTAACTCTGCTCAGGTGCTGATGGGATGAACAGACTCTGGAGAGAATGGAGAGAGACAGAGACAGAGACAGAGACAGAGAAGGAGACAGAGAGAGAGAGACACACTTTCCATGTGGGTTTGTGGCCTGAAACATGCACTGTGCAGATCAAGCCAGCCACCGCTCCTGTGTGTGTGTGCGCACACGCGTCCTGAGTGCCCTACCACACACAACCATACCCGTACCCCAGAGCTACCCCACTGTCCTCGTCCAGGCCTTCTGAGACAGCGCTCGGAGCCTGGGGCTTGTGTGTTCTGGAAGGCCCGGTGCCAGCTGCTGGCCTGGGCTGAAGGGCAGGTTGGTCTGCGCGGGGAGGGCAGTTTTTGTCTCCCTTGGATGCTGCACAGTTTAGGGTCCCTGTGACCAGTCCTTGGCAAAGGACGCCCCTCCCGAAGGTTCCTGCAGATGTCAGAGATGCTGGGCCGTGTGTCCTGCCCTGGAGTCCTGCAGAGTCCATGAGGATGCTGTGTCACAGACCACCACATGCCAGTCACCTGCGGGGTGGGGTCTGGGGTGACAGAACCCATGGAGAGTGAGCAGGGGGCCCTGCACAGCAGCCAGGTGCTCTGGGCTCTCGAGGGGCTCAGGGCAGACCTGGGATGGCAGACACCAGCCCTGCAGCGCAGGGAGCCAGCACTGCAAGGAAAGACAGCGACAGAGGAGCCAGGACGCGTGCATCTGGGTGCATGACCGGCTCAAAGTGCCCCTGCCCACCTCGGGGGGCCCTGGCCCTGCATTCCTCCGGTCCCTGGAGGTATCTGGTGGGACCTGACTGCTGGTCTGCCTCAGTGTCTGGGTGTTTAACGTGGGTGTGTGCCTCTCTGCAGGAGCAGGAGCTCCGGGGCCACCCTGGCTGTTTCCAGCCACCTGTGTGGGTGCCGCGCCTTGACGTGGGTCTCGGGGTGGCCTTGAGTGGGGCCGACAGACAGGCAGCCTGCAGGTGAGGACACGTGCATGGCTGGGTCAGCCTGAGGCCCATGCAGAGGCCGAGCTCCGTGCTGGGCAGAGTCCCTGGGCGTCCTCTGTGACCCAGCCTGTGTGTGCCCACAGCATTTGGCCCTTGGCTGCTGCTCCAAGGAGAGCTCCTGCGTGACCCGGACTGAGTTAGGCTCCCACCAGCTTCAGAATGGCCCAGGACGTGGGGCTCACAGTGCAGCTGGGCCACTTCCAGAACCTCCCTCCTGGCTGGGGAGCGAGTGGGAAGCCCTGGCCACAGAGTGCAGAGGAGGAAGGGCGCCCACTCCCCGCCCACTGCCTCCCTTCCTGTCTCCTGCTCCATTTCCAGTTTAAACCCGACTTCCGAGGTTCCGTGCAGTTTTGATCAGGGGGTGCTCCAGTGGGCTCCCTGGCCTGCTGCCTGTTTTTAGCATCGGCAGTGTCCCTGGGGCCAGCTTAGACAGCCTCAGGCTGCACCCAACTCAGGAGCAGAGGGCCAGCCTGCGCTCGAGTCTGGATTAAGAGCTCCACATTTAATTTAAATCAAAATGAAAACGAATTAAGGGTCCCAGGGCAGCCTGCGCCCAGGGAGACCTCTGCTGTGGAGCTCTGGGGCCATAGATAAGCACAGAGCCATGAGGCTCGTCCGGGGTCCCTGACCAGAGGAGGAGGAGGAGGAGGAGGAGCAGGAGGAGGGGGAGGGGGAGGAGGAAGAGCAGGAGGAGGAGGAGGAGCAGGAGCAGGAGGAGGCACAGGACAGGGGAGGGTGCACAGCCCTATCTGGCTGTCAGGTGGGTCACAGAACCCTAAGGCACTGGCGGACACACGCAGTGGACAGACGTGGGGTGCAGCAGTCAGGCTCCTGAACGCTCCCCCAGTTTTAGGTTAAGCAAACCCGTCTCCCCACCTTCCTGGGGAGGTGCTGGTCTGTGACCAGAGGCCCTTTCTGAGGGCCCCACTGTGCAGCACCCACAGCTGCCTCTCCCACAGGGCCGGGATGACAGATGGGGGCCGCTCCTGAAAGCCTGGGCCAGAAGTCCCGGAGGACTGCCTCTTGGTCAGCCCAGGGAGACCCACACGCCATCCCCTGAGCAGCCCAGAAGCCCGGGCTACCTCCTGTGGAGGGTCAAGAGTCATGAGGCCACCACGCACGGATGCCATCTGGGGACCTGGCTCCTGGACGAGACAGGTGTCCTGGGGACCCTTCCTCCTGGCTCCCCACAAGAGTGCAGCCCAGCAGCCCTGGGCTCGGCAGCTCAGGGGAGGCTGTGCCGGTGCCCTGGCACCCGGGTCGCCCAGGGCAGGGTGACTCCCTGGGTCGTGCTGAGCCCCTTCCTCCCTCCACACCCACCCTCCTGGGGGGCCGAAGCCCCATGTGTGCCCCCAGGCTGATCTACAGGGGTGGGGAGAAAGGTCAGCGACTCCAGACACAGGCTGTGCGGGGTACACAGTCAGGGTGCCTCTAGCCCAGCACGCTGACACTTGGCCTTTGGCTACTGTGCCCCAGCAGTGACAAACAGGCCAGCGGTGCGCACCTCGGGCCCCCAGCAGTCACCCGACCGACAGCCACGCTGGCCTCCTGCACCAGTCCTGGTGTTAACTCCAGCCGCTGTCCTATCCCAGTGATCATTGAGGCAAAGGATGCGTGTTACTTTTGCTGTCCCGACAGGCAGAGAGTTGTGTGGATTATGAATATCAGCTTGCGAGTGACAGGTGACAGATGTCACCAACCTTCAGCTCCAGACTAAAATAACATGGTATTGACCTTGCTCAGAAAGACTACCAAAATAGAAAGCTCAATACTCCTATTCTAACTGACAGTTAAAAACTCGATAAATCTCCCCTCGCCGGTCACCTGTACGTATGTAATCAAGCTGGGTAAATGTCTGAGGACCACTGCAGGCCGCCAGCCCTGGCGACTCAAGAGAAAGGTTTTTGTGCAGTCAACAACTCCACTGCAACTCCAGGCCAGGAGACGCAAAGGTGGAAACCAAAGCTGCCTTTCCTTGAGGGCCCACATGGGACCAGGTCAGCTCCTCCCTGGACGGCAGTGGACAGGAACGAGCTGGGCATCTGCGTCCCTGGACATCCACAGTGACGGCCAGGGACACCACATCAGCAGGTGGGTGCATGGATACCGGGAAAATAAAGACTTAAAGGGGACAAATAAAATATCAGTCAGACCAACATCTGAGTCACTAGCAAAGTGATGGGAGGAAGGTTTGTGCCTGACCCGGCCCAGAGCAGTTCATTGCCACCAACACGAGGGCGGGTGCACACGGAGGGCCGGGCACCAACCGGCAACCCCCCAGGAGGGAGCAGAGGGAGAAGCAGCCCGGGTGACTCCACCCTGGTACCGGGGTTCCAGGACTGGCAGCACCGCCCACCCGAGCAGAGTCTGGTGCAGAGGGTCTGACACCTGGCGGCCCGGAAGGGGACCCAGAGGTTCGTGTCTCACTGCCTGCAGCTCCTTCCTGTGCAGGTGTGGTCGGGGCCACATGGATTACAGGTGTCCCTCCATAGTGGCCCTTCCCCCTGTCACTCTGGACCATGGTCAGCCCTCAAGATGTGACAGTCGTGCTTCCCTTTAAACAAGTGACCGGGTCTGTTTCTGTCATTTGCCCCTTGCTGTAGTGACAGGGGATATGAGGGACACAGAGGGGACGAGGAAGGTGGCCACTGATGGACTGGGCTCCTCAGTCCCAGCCCCAGGGCAGGGCCGGGGCTGGGCATCCTGATGACACTCAGGACCAACCTCCCCAGGGCAGGGATGGGGGCGTCTGGAGGAGGAGGAGTCTGCTGCACACCCGCCCTGCACCCCGGGGACACAGCAGAGCCTTGGCGTCCTCCCTCCGTTGTGCAAACCTCACATCTGGGCAGAGCTTCTCACAGTGAGGGGAATCCAGGAGGTCTGCAAACCGGGTTTCACTTCTCCAGACCAAAATATCTGTGGACCGTGTGCGGCCTCCGGGGCGGCTCTGACGGCCTCGGGATGCACAGCCCTGAATTCTGGGCAGCATTTCACAACAAGGAGGCTCGGGAGGCCATGCCGGGCAGGGTCACTGTGCTGGCCTTACTTCCTGAAACAAGGAATCATTTTCTTATGTGCAAATTTAGTTTGTGAAAAATATTATGAGTATAAAAATAAATGACATATATCCATTTGGCACATTAATACTTCCTTAATGTGAAAATTTCATGATTCTGTCATATAATATGTAATAAAATGTTCCCATGGCAATCCAGGTGACATAGAAATATCAAAAGGCCATTGAAGGGGACATGGGCCTGGCCTTTTGGGAGCCATCAGGAGATTGGCAGTGGGTGGGCTTGGAAGCGCCAGGCCTCCGGGCAGCTGTGAACGGCTGGGAGCAGAGACCCGCACTGCTTTGCTGGCTCCTGTGTCCCTGAATGCAGGCACTGTGAGCTCAGCCTCCCTGTCTACCCTCTCATCCTCAGGGGGTTGGGATCGGCCAGTCCTCTCACAGGGCCCCACGCCCCAGCCCTGAGGGGCCCAGGCCCCAAGGCACTGCAGAGACAGTAGAAGCCCCATGAATGGCAGAGGCTGGGTATGCATGAGTCACTACAGGGGTCAGGAGGGAATTTCGTCTGCTCTTCATTTCCTGGGAAACAAAGCTAAGCACCCTTCTCCCAGAGGAGCCTGGGTTTGAAGGGCCTGAGCTCCCTCTGCTTCCCCTGCTAAGCCCAGGGGCTGGGGGACGCCACGAAGGGTGGGAGAGGCTGCCCTGGGAGGAGGAAGCCAGCTCCTCTGGGAGAGGGAGCCGGAGTCCGCCTGGGCAAGCACCTGGAGCCAGGGCCGTGGGGCCGGTGGCAGAGAGGCTGCGCATGGGCCAGTGAGCAGCCACGGCTGGGGGTACAAGGATGCAAGAGAGGCCGGAAGGCAGAGGGATCGAGGGTGGGGCTTCTGACTGTAGGAGGAAGGGATTCTGGGAGCAGAAGGGACACTGGGATGGGAAACTGGACCCTGGGGCTGGAGGAAAGAGACTCTGCAGAGGGAGAGTGGGGGTGCGGTAGCTGGGAGCAGTGTGAGATCCCAGGCAGGGCTCTGGGGCTGAGGGGCAGGGGACCTTCCATAGTTCCCTGGGCTGTCATGGCTCCCACAGTGGCCGTGTCGGCACAGAGCCGATCCATGCAGGTGACAGAATCCCCCAGGACTGGGCCTTCTGCTCTGAGCAGGGTTGTCTTAGTTACTTTTTATTCATTGTTGAGACAAAATACCTGGCACCCTAAGTTAGGGAAGGGAAGGTTTATTTCTCACAAGTTGCAAGGTTCAGTCCGTACTTAGTCGGCTCCAGGGGGCAGGGTGGCAGGGCGGGCAAACAGCAAGCATGAACCGCCAAGAGCCAGAGATGCCTTCTTTCCGCTGTTACATCGTACCCCTGGCTCCTCCCCTGGGCGGGTGAGACGCTCACACCACCAATCCAAGCGCTAGACAACGAACCAATCACAAATGCTAGATTTGGTCGTGTCTGTGCCTGCATGAGGCTTGGGGCGGGGCCACAGGAACACAAACCATAACAAGGGTTCAGGAGCCCTGGGAACCAAGTGTGACCGAGGTGTCCTCTCTTGCCATCGGGCAGCCCCCGTGCTGGCCATGAGGCCCTCTCTCTACCCATCTCTCAGCAGGAAGTGCTCCTGAGTCCCACCCTCCCTCGGGGAGCAGATGGAGGGCTCCCGGACTGCGATCACAGCTGTGAGGATCACTGCTGCAGGGAGGGGCGGCGTCAACGCTGGGCTCTATCCCGACGCTCTCCTGGTGTCTTCTTATTGCTGCACTTCTGGAATTTCTCACTGTAGAATCTAAGTTCTCTGATCTCACACTTTATTTCTGCCTGAGCATCAGAGGACCCCGTAAGAAGCCCCAGGTGCCCTCGGCTCTAAAGCTATGTTCCCCTAGTCCCCTTTGGCAGGGTGGCTGGTGCGCAAGGACTGGCTGAGCCTGGGGTCTGGGTCCCGCTGTGCCACTCTGCAGCTCTGTGACTCTGGACAAGTGACTTGATTTTTTCTTTTCTTTTTTCAGTACTAGAGATCGAATCCAAGGCCTTTACTATGAACTACATAACTTTTTTGTTGTTCTAGTTTGAGGCAGGCTCTTGCTTCACAAAGTTGCTGTCTCAGTTACTTTTCTCATTGCTGAGACAAAATACCCAACACCCGAAGTTAAAGGAGGAGAGGTTTATTTAGTTCACAGTTTGTAGAGGTTTCAGGCTCTGATCAGCTGGCTCCAAGGCAGGACAGCATGGCAGACAGGCATCAAACATGAGAAACGTTCCTGGTGGGCAGAAGGTGGCAAAGCAACAAGGGACGACCACAGCTCTTTCTGGCCCTTACATTTTATCCAGGCTACTTAGGGCGGGCAGCACTCACAGCCTTAATCCTAGCGTCCTTGATCCTCAGAACTTACCATAGAGCACTTCTGTGTCACACGTTCGAGATCCAGCCACCTCTGGAAAAGACCCACTGTGACCACACAAGGCTTTGGGGGCATCTAGACCCTAAGCCACAACAGATGCCACGGCTGGGTTTAAGCTTGCAGTCTCCCTGCCGCACCCTCCCAAGACAGTGCCGGGATGACGATGCTGTCCCCTTGGTTTCTGACCCGAAACTAGACTGGAGCTGGTGCTCCCAGGGTGACAATGAGGATGAGTTTGTGGTACACACAGAGGGTACAGGGCACAGGGGGCACGCAGGTGGCCATTGCTATTGTGGCTACGATGCTAACTGGCTTGCGAGTCTGTGCCTGAGAAAGGTTTTGAGCATCTACATCTGAACATGAGTTTGAGGGTGCATGTTCCACACCCCCCTAGCCCTCCAGCTGCCTGGGCTCCTAGCTGGGGCCGCAGCACCTGGGACCCTGAGTCCTCACCGAACTGGATGCCCTCACAGGGCTGCACCCCACACTGTAAGTACAGAAGGCAGCTATGCAGGCCTTACCTAGCGTGGGGCTTGTTAAACCCCGATGGCCCCACCCCACCACATTCCCAACCCCCTGCCCCTCTACCAGCACAGCCTCAGCGCCCAGAGCGGGCCAGGAGGGACCCTGACCTGGGAGCCATGAGTTGCATAAAGATTTGTGGGGAACCACCCAGGCAACCTTCCATGAAAGAAGAGCAGCTGTCCCCATTTTGGATAAACCCGGCCCCGTCTCCACGTGCCGATGTGCACAGAGCTGTCTGGGCCATTTCTTTGTCCCTTCAGTTGGCTCTAAGCAACGTGCATTGGGCTGGCTGAGGAGCTGATGCATAATCTCTGAAGCACGGTGAAAATCACTGTTCCCCAGGCCAGGGACTCCCAGAAAAGCATGGCTGAGCTGGGCGGACGGAGAGCTGTAGGCTGAGACGGGCCCTAAGATAAGGCAGGAGGCTGTGACTTCCCAGGGCTAAGAAGATTGCACATCAGATCTGAAGCACCAATTCCAAAATACTAGATGCCACCTCAGCTGTGTTACGCAGGTGACTCTCCCTGCAGTCCTCTGCATGTCACAGAGGTGACCTCAGGCCTCCTCCCCAGCCCAGCTCACAGCAGTCACATTTTGCCGCCACTCACTGTCACTCATCCCAGAGCCCCTCCCAACATGGAGAATTAATCAAACCTGGATTGGGCTCTGGGTGGAGGCCTTTGCTCTGGTGAACACCATCTCGGCTGGACTCAGGACCCCCCGGTCCCCACAACTGTGTATATGTCTCAGCGTCTTTATTCTAGCCGTGGGTTGCACTGGAAGGGGTAGACTGGAATTAATTCACTGGAGTTTCAGTAAATTCTCCATGGGAATACAAATATAAGCTTCTTGGACCGTGACGAGGGTGGGAAAGGACCTCTATAAAGATTCACACACACACACACACACACACACACACACACACACACACACACACAGCGTCTCTGACCAGGCTGGCACCCTGCAGGGGCACAAGCACCCTCACCCCTCACACGACCCTCCGTCCACTGCTGGCTTCCCCTGAGCATGGCCCTGCGCTCCCAGAGCTGCCCTCCCTTGTGGGAGATGGGCTGTGGTGTGGGAACGTCAGCTCCAAGCCCCGCTGACTGACCGGTCCCTTCTGCAGGACTCCGGGGCGCAGTGTGCCATGTGCTGGGAGCCCCGGCCACTGGTGCAGAGAGAGGTACAGGCGAGGGGCACAGCAAGGGGTGCAGGCCAGCCGGGAGGGCCAGAGTCCCCATGGGAAGGGCTGGTGCTGAGTGTGCTGTGGGGAGAGGCCCAGGACCTAGAGCCAGGACCAGGAGACGCCAGGTGCCTGGACACAGCCAGGAGCAGTGACAGAGGCCGAGCACAGTGGGTTCATGGTGCCTTCCTGGAGGCTGAGTCAGGGAGTCAGGCTGCAGCTCCGGCGTGAAGGCTAGAAATGCTGCTTCTACCTGGAGGAACGGCAGCCTCTGCATGCACGCTCGGGCGTCTCCCACCAGTTGCGCAGAAGGGGACCCTTGCAGACAGTCCTGCTCTCGTCCACTGCTGAGACAGTCGAAGGAGAAGCCGCCCTGATGCTCTCTCCTCCCTCCCGCAAGCACCCACTGCCTCAGATCTGTCTGCTCAGCCACCCACAGGCTGCCTCATGGACACAGAGCAGCAGCACAGCCCCTGGTGTCGCATCTTTGTTCTGGGCAGCAGCAAGGAGTGGGTGGAGGAAAAGCTACCAAGCCTGCTGCCTTTGGATGCCTCCTCCTAGGGCTTCACAGGGCCATTTCCGCTGACGTCACATAGAGGGTGGGTCACGGGGCCCCAGCTGGAGGAGAACCGAGGCAGGGGGTGTTCACGCCTTTCTTAGGCTCCTCTGGCTTCTTTGGAGGAATCGGAAGAGGGTGGACCCTGAGGATCCAGCCTCTCCAGCAGTCGACCTCCCTGGGGGTGGCACCCCGCCTCCTGCAAGGACACCAAGGTGGCTACTGAATGTCCCAAAGCCCCCAACACGGGTCCACGGTGGCGTGGTCCTTCAGGGCCATGAACCCTCCACGGTGGAGACCCAAGATGGGACTGCAAACCTTTCAGTGCAAACCCCCAATTATGCATTGACCTGACCCTCGGCACTTGCTCCATTTGAGCTTCTGCGGTAATTCTTTCTGATTTCTCTTTCAGATAAAGGGGACAGGAGTACAGGGTGGCAAAACGCAATTGACAGTAAGTGCTCATTATGCAATTACAGATTCTTCAGTGCGCAGTTTCTCTGCGGCCTGCAGCAGCCAGATGCATAATTACTGAGCTCTGGAAAGGGCGGGAGCCACTCCCCAGCCTCCGCCGCCCCAAGCTGGACGCGGCTTGCAGGAGCGGCCAAGAGCTTGGTCACCAAAGGTCATGCTCCGGACAGGGGACAGCAGCCGAGAGAGCAGAGGAGGTGGCACTGAGGACCCCAGTGGAAACCGGACAATGGCACTGGTGACAGCAGGTCCAGGAGCAAGTCACTCCTGGGTCCCCGACGGCCAGGGGTCGGCGAGTCTGCTGGGCTGCAGCCAAGAGCTGGCTGGTGGCCGAGAGCAGAAGGGGTTCAGTTCTCCATTTCCGGAGCCTGGAGTCTGAGTCCAAGACAGCCTCGGACCCGGGGCAGACACAGGGACTTCTCTCCTTATGTGACGTGGGTCTCAGAGCAGTGGGTTGTGGGTGGAGCTGGGAGAAGAGTAGAAGGCGAAGGGACAGGCAAGGCCACACCCACTATGGGTGTCACAGCCACAGAACACCCCCGTGGCCACCAGCTGGGGTGGGCATGGACCATCCCACATGGGACCAGACAGAGCACGCTGTCTGGCGAGGCAGGGCCACCATGCTCTCCACACAGACGATGCCTTCTCCACACGCCCCCATCCTGAGGTGACACCTGTCAAAGAAATGCCTACTGGACTGGAGCCACCATGAGGGGCACTGAGTGTGGGTCCTCTGGCCACACTACCATTGCTGGACATTCATGGTGGCCACAGCTCCTCCCTGGGCCCCAGACACCCGGCCCATGGAGGTAGCCCTAAAGCCAAGCTCCTGAACGTGCAGAGGGCCATCTTGGAGGTGCTGCTCAGCCCGGGGAGCTGGGCGTGGTGTCCAGCAGCCTCTGCTGTCCAGGGACTTCTAAGAGCCCAGCTGTTTCCGAGAGATTCCCTGCTGCTTGAAGCTACCTGGCCCTGTCCTGTGGGTGACACAGGGCTCAGGGAGACCTTCAGCTGTTGGGGTGTCCATACTGGGCTGTGGAATCCATCGTGTCCTCCTGACAGGGTAGCTGACCAGTCCATCACCCCGGCAGCCCCAGCCATCCTCCCGTGGTCGTTTCTCCCTGCACCCTGCACTCTTGGCCTTAGCCCTGAGGGTCCCTGCTGTCCACCCTTTAGGGCCAGGCTACAGTGGCCTCTGGACTCAGAGCTGGGCCCAGCCCAGTCTTCTCTAAACCCCAACAAGGGAAGATGGGGCCGAGGTGATTGTAGGGGGTGAGGAGGAGAGGACCCGTATCTTGTCTGTGTCAAGGTTCTCGTGGGAGAGCTGAGGTCGCCCTCCCCACCAGCTGTCCTGCCACAGAGGAGCAGGGGTGGCAGCTGACTCAGCCTCCTTTAGCCCAGCATGGTGCTGTCCATGACTCGGGTCTGAGACGCCGGTTCCACAGCACCTCAGATTCCGAAGTCACCCCAGATGCCGGTTCCACGGCACCTCAGATTCCGAAGTCACCCCAGATGCCGGTTCCACGGCACCTCAGATTCCGAAGTCACCCCAGGCCCGCCCAGGAACCCGGGTGCAGGGGAGGTGGCCAGGGTGCAGCAGGCTCTGCCTCAATGGCTCCAGGCGGCTGTGTCACAGTAGGGGGTGCGACCTGCCAGCCGGAGCCCTGGGGGCACTGAGCTTGTGAAAGAGAGAGAGAGAGAGAAAGCGAAGCTGCCTGGGGCCAGCAACTGGGTTTGAGACTCACAACTTCTCCGCACGCAGGAGGGCTGCCCACTCCCCACCCGGGCCCGGCGGCCCATGCTGTCCCCTCTCCCTGTCCACGTGCTGAGTGCGCGGAACATCAAGGTCAGTATTTTTAGATGCGTTGCTTTAATTTTTGAAAACCCTCCGCAGAGATTTTAGTGACGGGTACATATTTATTTGATAAATATAAATAAATGCAAGAGCTATAAAAATAAACCTCGGGAAAAACTTCCTGTCCTGTTTCTCTGTCCTGTTTACGTTCCCCGGAGGCCGGGGCCGGCATCCTGTGGAGAAGAGGTCAGTCACCATGCTTTGTGCTTTGGGATGGAAAGCTGACCAGGCCACAGTCCCTCCCACTGGGGCGACCTGGGCTGGGCCACAGACTGACGCCCGTGGTGCCCAGGCCAACACCAGGCCTGCACCCCATCCCTTGGGCCCACCCAGGAGAGGTGGACAGGAGTGACCAGGAGCTCCGGGGGGTTGCAGCCGGCTGGGGTTTCCTCCACAGCAGGACACTGAGCAGGCTCGAGGGCACAGGGCGGGTGTGTGCTCCTGACAGGGGACAGTGTGCAGGTGTCCAGAGGGGCCAGATCTTTGTGGTCCTGGACTCACACCTGGACCTTCCAGGTCCAGGGGCACAAGAGGGGCTCCAGAGCACAGGGTGAGGGCGGGGACCCTGGAGAGCCCATCATCAGAGCCCGGCAGGGAGCCACCAGCGTGGTGGAGACCTGGCTCCTCCTCGCCCTCCGCTGTGGTTCCCCGCACCTCAGGGACCTCAGGGGACAGTGCCCACCAGGGGCCGCAGCACCGGTGATGGTGCCCAGTGCTTTGCCCAGCCTGCTCAGACCTGAGCTGTCGGCCAATGCCCACCGCAGTGTCCCTGGCTACCCGCCCTCTCTGTGAGGTCCTGGCTCACACCAGCTTCCTCGCCTGCCCCCCAACTCATAAGTCCGCAGAGGACACTGTGAGCTTGGGCCGGGGACCTCGGCCTCTGCTCCCAGCTGCTTGGTGGACCCCACACCCTCAGGATTGGCTTTCTCTGTGCCGGCATCACTGTCCCTCGGGCGCTTGCCTCTCCCCCGAGTCCCTGCTTGCTCTCTCCTCTGGGGTCTGTTGCTTCCTCCAGGGGACCCCCCTGACCCCTCCACCAGCAGAGGACCCTCCCACCTGCCCTTCCCCGCACAGATGCTAGAGTCACCCTGTACCCCCAGCTCTTGGCCCAGTGAGATGGGCTCAGGCAGTATCTGTGGGGACGAGGGTAGAGGATGACAGTGTCCCTGTGCTGAGGCAGGCACCGGGCTCCCTGCCTCCCTCCCCTCTGCACCTCAGGGTGGACACCGGAAGATGAGCAACACATACATAATTAATTGAATTAAAGTAAACTCCAGATATTTTTTACCCCGAGCATTCTTGCATACATTGGGCAAATTAAATATTAACATGGCCCAACACACCCACCCTTCAGTGCCGAGTGAGGCCTTCCATCCAGGAGTGGGCGTCCTTGAGCGGTGGCCCTGGGGCAGGTGGGGTGGGCAGCAGCTGCGCCCACAGAGCCACCCTCCTGCTGCTGTGCTGCCTGGTGCCACACGGGTGAAGCCACTGTGGTCTACACTGCTTGCCGGCACCCGCAGGGACACGCAGCCCAGGAGAACGGTCCCGCGTGCCTTGCAGCTCGCTCGTCCCTCCCTGGGGCTGCCGCTCCCTGAGGTCTGGCGGGAAGCTGGGACCGGTCATTTGTCGAGTTCTGTGCTGGCCCTGCAGGCACAGGGCAGGGGCCAGGGTGCAGCAGGCGCCCTCGAGGGGACTGGATGCTGGCTCGTGCTTCACCGTGTCCCTGGGGCCCTGGCTCTGTCCACTGAGAACCGCCCAGGGCCATGTCGGCAGCTCTTCTCGGAAGCATGTCCAGCGTTCCTCCAGCCCATTCGATTCTCCGTCTCTGCCCTGGGCTGCAGCCTCCTGGACATCACCCCCTGCAGCTGTAAAGCCTGCTGCCTCCTCGGTCCACAGGCTCTGATCTGTCCCCACCGCGTGTTTAACTCGACCCCAACCACATGCCTTTCACATGTGACCCAGTGTGAGGTTCTGGATGCTGGGGTAACACGGATGTCTCTGGGAGGACAGGGCACCTCGCTCCTCTCACAGAGACGTCTGTCACAGCTGCGCCCATGTCCTCTGCTTGTAAACTCCTCTTTCAGGACACTTCATCATGCAGTGCCCTCTGCTAAGACCAGAGTGAACCACGGTCCACAGCCACTAGGATGTGAGTCCCGTGGGAGTCCAGTTCACAGGACACCAGAGCTTCTGGACTTGGTTGGCGAAGGGAGGCTGGCAGCCGTCACCAGGGCTGGGGACAGTGCGCTGTCTTGGGGACAGTAGAGGGGTTCTGATGTTGCAGGAAGCTTTCTATCCACACTGCTGACACCTGAAATTGCTGTAAAGACCTGACTGTGCATTTGCCCACAAGCACGCAGCCTCACAGGCCCCTGGGGTGAGTGACAAGGACCGGGGGCCACGCTGCCTCTCTGCACCTCCCTCAGCAGGGAGAGGCTGGGCTGTGGGGTGCTGGGAGCAAAGGGTCTCACCCAGGACGAGACCCGCTCACACCCCAGGCGTGAAGAAGATATCACAGTAGGGCTGGTTCACTCTAGGGACCCAGGAGCCACAGGTCTGAGAGGGCTGGGAAGACCGGCCCAGGCCAGAGGGGTCAGAGTGAGTTTCCATCCTCGGAAGTGACTTCCGGTGTGATGTTAGGGTGTGCACACAGAGAGAGACACGGGAGATGCAGACAGAGAGATGGAGAGAGGCAGACAGACAGAAGTGGAGCGACACAGACAGAGTGAGGGAGAGACGCCCACAGGGCCTCCACAGGAGGGGCCCAGGCGGCAGGGCCAGGCACAGTGGACACAGTGGGGCACAGATGCAACGCTGGCGCTGGCACACAAATGCAGCCACACTTTTAAAACTTCAGATTCCTTTGGTCGAAGCCGGCTTCTCCTGTTTTCCTCCCCAGATCTGGGCTGCTGTCTGAGGCTCACCGAGAACCGAGGGTCGGCAGCTCCCACGCGTGAAGGAGGTGCACAGCTCCCCGGGCTGGGTCGGCAGCAACCCCTGGGCCCACACCGGGGCTGCAGGTGGCACGAGGTGGGCACCGAGGAGCCTCTGCCCTCCTTCCCAGGCTGACGTCTCTGCACAGTGGCGGTCCCCTCCTGCCACGTGGCACAGTGGTCACTGTCCCCACTCTGCTAGAGGATGTAGCTGTTTGGTCACCGAGGGGGACCAATAATAAACCAATGATCAAATATAGAAATGACCCTGTGTCCCACAGGGAGAGGAGACACAGGAGAAGCAGAATCGCAGTGGGCTGGCCAGTTTAGCTGGTGGCTGGGGACACTTAGGGCGAGTGACGTTAAGCTCCTGCACGCTGGGCAGACAGTGGCGGTGGGCGGCTGGGTCAGTGCACATGCACATTATTAGTCGCCAGTCTTTGAAAGCATGATTTTAAGTATGCGATGTTCACAGCCCACAGAAAACAATTTAACAGGACCTACGTGCACAGACCCAAGGCCAAACTCGTGCAGATATTTTGCAGAGTTCCTTTAATGCTGTGCCTCCGTCCCCTTTCCCCAGGGGTGGCTGCGGCCATGAAGGGGTTCTCCTGTCCCCAGACAGCTCTGTGTGGTGTCCCCACCCCCACCCCGTGCACACTCACACCACAGCTGCACACACGGGAAGATTAGAGTCACACTCCGTAGGGAAGCGTCTGGGACCCTCTTTGTATCTCCCAAATCCTCTCTTATCGTGCCCACGCCGATGCATGTGTAGCTCCTGTGGTCACCTCAGGTTCCCTTCATTATCGGTCATCTCAATCCCGTAGTCGATTGTGTCATTTTCCCAGGAGGGATGTAGACAGTTTCTATGCTTTGCCAGGACAAATCCTTGTCTTGCTGTGAGCACCCGGGAGCCACGTGCTGCCTCTGCAATGTGGGTCCCGTGACCACGTGGCTCCGAGCCCCTGGCCTGTTCATGCTCCCAAGCCGTCCTCTGCGGCTGCCCACTGTCCTCCCGCGTGGCTGGCCTTGCCGCTCCTGTGCTTCACCAGACAGGGTCCTTCCAGTGTCTCTCACTGCCGATCTCCTCCACCGCGGAGTTTACGCGACCCTAAGGCTGTGTCCACGGGGCCTTTCCTGTAACCCGGCTCGCCCGCGCCTCCTTCGCGGTGCTTACTGCCTCCTCGGAGCTCTTCCGTGACGTCCTCCTGCACGGTTTCGAAGCCGCGCTTAGGTTTCTGCGCACACGCGGGTCTCCGACCTGGGCTCTGGGCGCCGAGCAGGAAAGGAGGCGTCAGTGCCCGAGTGCTGTGCGGGCTCTTATTTTCGGCGTGTGCACGGGGGCGCTGCTGTATCTGCACCATCGCATGCACACGCACGGAAACTGCTTTCCCCAGAGCAGCCGAACGGTCAGTCACCAGGGCACACTCCGGGGACCGCCTTCCTCCAGCTAGGCCTCACCACCTCCCAAGGACCCATGAAACGGTGACCCATCAAAGGATCCACTGAGATACCAGCTGTCACCTTCAAGCCCCCACCCTGAGCACCACTGCACCAGGGAGCCATCTGCCAGTGCCCGAGAGGCTGGCACACTCACAGCCTGAGCGTGGCATCCACTGAGCTGAGCACTGGCATACTGGGAAGCCTTCTTCAATGAACCCAGTTCCCTTTCAGGTCAGTCACGGGGCTCGGGTTCCACCCAATGCTCTGCTGTCCTCCCAGCGTGCTCCTGGCTCGGGCCCTCACCCGGGAAGCGCCTGGCTTTGGGGGCACTGTGTGATGTCAGCTTTGGTTACCAATGCGCGGATGTGTACATAAATATTTTCTAGTAAGAAATTATCCTTGCAATCCCGAGGCTAAGGCTTTGTTGAATACCATAAGTACTTTTATGCATTCCTAGATATGAATTCCTTATATTTTATTTATGAATTTTGAATTGATGTTTGGAAAGAAATTGAACTTTTTCCTTTCCCATAAAAATAAAATCTAATTTTCATATCAAGAATATAGTAGCCTCATAAAAGAAGCTGAGAAAAATTTTGAAAAAATTGATATAAAATGGTAATTTTTCTATTCCTTGACCAGAAACTTAAGAAAATTTTGTTTTCACTTTGCCTGGAGTCAGAAAGCCATTTTGATTTAAAAATGCTTTTTACATTTTTGTTTATGGTTTGAAACCTCTGTGCTTAGGTTACTTCTGACTGAAATGGTTTGGGTAAATTCTTTAATTACTCCTCTGCTTCACCGTCGTTAACCTGAGGGTTAAACTGCTCGAGGTCCTCGGAAACCTCTGCCTCTCTGGCCATCGTGAGCTTCTCTCCGTGGGTGACACCACTCCTGGCCCTCGGGTCCACCCCTCAATCGATCATGCTGCTTGCTGTGTGACACAGGGCAGCTTTGGGTACTCACGAGCCCCTCTGCTATTTATCTGATTCCAATTTTATTAGTTCACAATGTTCTATTTGTTAGTTTCCTTGGGTTTATTTTGCTTTTCTCTAGTGTTTGCAGTGAAACTTTTCTTCAGATGCTCCCGGCCTCCCTCCCTCGGCCAAGGCAGTTCCTGCCCCCTGGATGGCAACCTCCCAGCCTCTGGCCCCGTCCTGCCACAGCATGCTTTTGCAAACCACGTTCCGTGGGACCAGCCCCACTGGTCACTCACACGGGTCCCCAGCTGCCATATCGTCCCAGCTACAGAGCTGAGTGGACACAGCAGACATGGACCAGAAAGACGCAGGCTTGTTACTATTCTTCCCGTTAATTTAGTGGGCAAGTTTTTAATTCGGTGTACAGGGATGATCATGTGGTATGGTGAATATTTAAATTAAATAAATTTATTACAGTAAGGGACGCATTGCCAAGAACGGTGCGGTAAGAGTGCGCAAAGGCAGGGGAATGTTTCCATAGGGCCGGTGCCTGCGTGGGTTTTACTGTGATAAACTTCTACTGCAACGCTACCACGCCTTTGGAGCTCTTTGATCAAAAGTCCACGGCAGTTTCTGTCAGCTGAAAACATGACAATAGGTTCTTAATCACCTCGTGTGCTGCATCTGGCACCTTGTGGCTTCCCGATCCTCCCCAAGTCCACATGAAAGGTAAATTTTTGATTCAATCCAGGACACCGAGGCAGCTGTGACAGCACAACTAAAGACACTGGCGAAAGCAGACTTCCAGGCTGCTCCGGGGGTGGCAGGGACCGTGGGATGCGCGTTCCAAGTGAGGAGGGCAACTCGCGGGAATGTGCATTTTACTTCAATAATTTTTAAAATTCCAGCGTTCACTATGTTTCGATCCGGTCTCCCGCATCAGCGAAGCACTCTGACCTCCCCACGCGTCCCGATGAGGGATGATTCCTTTCCTCGTTAGCTCCTCTACCCTCTCACTGCGTTTTCTGTGGGGGTCATTTGAAGTCACCCAAATGCGCTCCTGGAGCTGTTTGGAAGCATCAGTCCTCACACTGCCTGGCCGCAGTCCCCCGCCTGTGCTCTCTGACCCCAGTGGAAAATCCCGAGGACACCCTGACACCCTCTGTGCCACCAGGAGTCTCCATACAGAGCATTTCTGCTGTCATTTGACTTAGATATTTCCTAATCTCTGCAGTCTTCCTGGGTGGACGGGTCCTTTTGAAGTAGAGTTTTAGATGCCCATATTTATTTTGGCTGTTTCTAACTTTGATTTGTACTCTTCAGAGAATGCCTTCTGAAAGCGCTGATTCTTTAGTAATTGTTAAAATGTTTTTTTCTAAGTGTCCCCTGAGCATTGGGTACAGTGTTTCCTTGGGTGCCAAACACCAGGCTTATTCATTCTGTCCCCAAACACCATCTCCGCTGAGTTCTCGTCCGTTTCCATGCTGTGCCGAGCACCACTGGCTCTCGCTGTCTGCCCTTCCCCCGGGGTAGGGTCCAGTGTGGAATTGTCCATCTGGCCCCTCCCCCGGGGCAGGGTCCAGTGTGGACCTGTCCATCTGGCCCCTCCTCGGGGCAGTTTCTGGTGTGGTGTAATTCTGTAGCAGGAAGTGCTCATTCACAACCAATCGCTGGTGTAGGGATAAGTAGCGTCCCCTCTGCTTTGCTCCCTCCTGGGGTAACGCTTTCCACCCTCTGGGGTGAGGGTCACTGAGGCCTCCTGGGTCAGCTGCTGACCGTGACAACATCCTGCCAGGCCTGGAGGCGTAGGGCACCTTGGAGGACCGCCCCCACTTTGCTCTCTGCATTGTACAGGGTCCCCCCTGGACCCCACGCCTGTCCTGCTTCCTGCGTGCTGCCGGCCCTGACTGGGCGGCCTGGGGCCCTCTCCTGAGCCCAGTGGTGGGAATCAGCAGGACAGAGGCCTTGCTGGTCCCCAGGAGCTCAGAGCTGAGACCCTGTTGTTCAAACCATGTTTCATTCTGAGGCCAGGACTGGACTTTAAAAGCACGAGCGTCACTGACACATATGTTACGGTCTCCAGCCACCCCAGTGCTCAGCCATGCCAGCTCGGGATGCCCCTCCATGGGCACACAGAACGGCACAGGCAGAGGACCTGGGGCACCGCAGAGCCCCAGTAGGAGCAGCGCACATTTCCAGGCCAGGTCAGGTGGCTCATCCACGCTGATCCTCTCTGACCCCCTGGGATTGGATGTGGCAGGGTCAGTGGAGCAGTGCCCAGGGTCCTGAGCAGAGCCCACAGGCAAAGGACAATGAGCAGAAGCCACTGCACACCCCTGGGAGCTGGCAACCTGCGCTCTGCACCAGGAAGGTGACCTTGAAAAGCTTCCTTCTCCAGGACTTGGCTGGGCCAGGCTGTCACGCGGGAAAGCCTGACTGCACTGGCAACACCCATCAGCCTCTCATGGCCAGGTCTCAGGCCAGCCAGAGAGCCAGAGCGTGGGTCACTGTGGACTGCAGAGCTGGAAGGCAATGATGTCAAACTGGGATGCAAGTGACATCCATGTGATGGCCGCTTCCGAGTCGCGGGAGGATCACTCCGGGTCAGGGCCAGACATAAGAGAGCTCCTAAGATCTGAGACCAGAGGAGTCCAGGGCCACTCAGGACAGACACCCCTGTGGCCGGGCTAGGACGGAGGGGCCGGACCCCATGGCAGTGGACTTGGCTCGTGGAAGTTTTTCCCATTCTGCCAGATGTTCAGAGGTTTTAATCGCATTGGCACAACACGGGCACAGGGCTCTGTGCTCAATCCAGCCCTCCTGAGAGGCCCACGCCCCCTCCCTCAGCTTCAGAGACAGCGCCACTGCAGCCGATGCACAGAGAGGTGGGGGTCCGTCCTCTGCTGCTCTCCTTACCCCCGACTCCTGCACAGGACGCCCCAGGCTGTGAACTGCCCCGTTCTCTCCTCTGTCCACCAGTGTCCTGCTCTCCTCTCGGGCCACAGGTCCCCACCTCCGTGACAGCCCATCCTCCTTGTACACTCTTTCCCTGTGGGACCCAGACCCTCAGCTGTCGCTTCAGGCACGGCCTAGGTTGGCCTTGTGATGTGCCTCTGTATGCAGATACATGGAAAGCGAGGTGGTGTCTCACAGAACCTTGGTCCACCTAACTGGTTATTCCACCCTCATTTGCACCCTGGGTCAGTGAAGGTTTCCCTGTTACTGAAGCTGCCCTGGCCCTTTCTCAGAGCACTGGGCACTGCACTGCCCCGGGACGGCCATGCAGGTCCCTGCGCCTGGTCTCCCCGGAGCAGACATCCTCTTGGGGACTGGTACCTCTGTGCCCTCTCTAAAAACGCCCTCGGGATGGATCCGTGGAGCGGGGTGGAGGAGTGAGCCCTTTGCGGTAGCCTCTGCCTCTGCGGTGACAGTGGTCCCCCGTGAGCTCACCCTATTTCCAGCCCCACACATCAGTGGGCGCCAGGGCAGGACAATGCTGCTGCCCAGCGAGAGGCCCAGTGGTCTCTGTCAGTCCCAAGGACGCGTCTGCCTCTGTGTTTACTCCCGTGGCGTCTCCTCCTCTGTGAATGCTGGCGGGCTGGGTTTACGGCCAGCCAGAGCTGTCCTTCCTGAGACCAAAGGCAGTCTGTCCTTAGCGCTTTCATCTGGCTGGAGTTGCAGGCCCATGGTGAAACTTAATAAATGTTCCCCGGATCCACTCATTAGCACCGCGGAACGTTCCTTCGAAAGGCGTAGTTTTGCTCAGATGTTAGTTGTGCAATTTGGTAATGATTTCTATTAATTAGGTTATTAATTTTCTGAACCTGAGCCCTGGGGTAGTCTGGACATGGTTCCTGCCCTCCGAGGAAGCCAGCACACACTGACCTGGGGTTCTGGGGGCTCACAGCCCCAGGAGGGCTGACTGCCCCAGGGTTCTATCCCACGGAGCAGGACAGGCTCGATAGGCATTAGGAGGTGATGCCTGGAAACCTGGTGATTTTAAAGTGTTTGGATAAACTGCTCAGGATGAAGAAACATTTCAGGACATTTCCGTTTGGAAGCCCTCCCCCCACTGATTGAAGCCGCTTAGATGTCAGTTTGAGAGGCGAGGCCGATGCCCAGAGGTAATTACTTTCCTTCCTAGCAGCGCACTTGGGGCTGGACCCGGGCTTTGGGGCGCTCACCGTGGGCGTCAAGGAGAAACTGGATAAAGGCTCTCGGGGTCCTGTGATTTTGAGACAGCCCTTTGCCGGCAGAGTGTCCTCTCACTTCCCGAACCCCCAGCAGCAAGGGACCAGCAGCAGTGATACAGACTGGGAGGCCAAGCACAGGTCCAGCTCTCTCCATCCCCAGCGGCTGCTCAGCTGGCTGCCAGGAAGACGTGGAGCTGTGACCGGTCCCCAGGCCCACTGGGCCCAGGCAGCTGCTGTGCAGGGCACTGGGTGAGGACTTCCGGGCCCACTTTCCGTCTGGATCTGGGACCCAGAGTCTTGCTCAGTAAGGAGGCCGGGTCCTCAGGCCTGTGAGGTCCTGTCTCCCGCTCTTAGGGGGGCTGTGCTGGGACGATGCTGCTGGTGTAAGATAGCTCTGGGTGTCGGGGTGGAGCCGGGAGCCCTGCCGAGGCAGCCGTGTTCCTGGGGAGTGTGGCCTGCGCTTGGTGGCCTGGGCTGAGAAGGGAGAAGCCGAGGGCGGGGAACTGAGTATGTACCAGAGGAGGCGGAGGTGGCAGGGGCCCCCAGCATCGCCCCAGACCCTGTGGTGCCAAGTGGCGGAATGCCCTTCTTCCCTGGCACACAGCTCCTGGGCCATTCTGCATCTGGGTGTGAGCTCGGGGGCGTGGGGGAGACAGCGGGGAGACAGCAGGAGCCAGGCCTGCACGCCCTGTCGGCGGAGGATGGCGGGGCTTGCAAAGACAGGCTCCTGGCGCTAGGTCAGCCGAACGGGCAGGTGCGGAGGCCGCGATTCGCCGCTTGAGGAGGAACCAGAGCCAGCGAGCAGCCTCATCCCGTCCAGCAGCATCTCGAAGAGCTGGGGAAACCTGCTGCCCCGGCCCAGGCTACAGGACGCCGGCTACTTTGTTCACTTTTGTCCTGCAGGGGAGAAGCCATTGTATCGCTCCCAAATACAATTATCCATCATGGCTTGGACACAACGCCTGCACGTCAGTGTCCACTCGCTTCCCTGATTCCTTCCCCTGCACAAGTGTTACCACCACCTGGCCAGGCGGAGGCGGGTATTTCCGCCCCAGTTGGACATGTTATCTCCAATGACTGTGCCCGGAACGAACAGAACCAAGCCAAACCCGCTGTTCTTCGGCCAGATGCTAAGTGCCAGATGGCCAGGGAGAGGTGCCAGGGACCCCGGGAGACGCAGCAGAGCCAAGAGGCTCCTCCTGCCAAGGAAGGGAACACCTGGGGACAGGTGCCAGGATGTGGTCCAGTCAGCCAACGCTGGCTGGAGATCCAGGCGGGCGGAGGAAGGGGCCAGGGAGCCTTTGTGGAGCGCTCCACACACAAGCCGTCCTCTTCCTGCTGGGGTGGGTGCGGTGCCCAGGTTGCCCGGAGCCCAGGGGCCTTGGAGCTTGGTGAGCATGTGGCTCCTGCTCCCGGTGGACACCTGGGAATTCACAGTCTGCCCACTGGTCGTGGCATGTGTGTTAGATGTAAGACTAAATACCTGTGGTGAGTGTCCCCACCGTATGTAACACCAATAAAATTTTAGAAAATAATAAAGAAGAACCTCGCTGTTACAGCAACAGTCCCACTGAGTAACACTAACCCAGGGAGAGGGCTTGGGTGGTGAAAGCTTAACAGTCCTTAATTTATACACGAAGTTTCCCTAAATACCATTTTATTTGTGAGTCTGGGGACGTAAGCATCGGCCTAGGTGTGGATTTCAGAGCTTTAAACAGAGCCTCAAAGGGAAATGATGAGGTGAGGAGTGCACATAATAAAAATTACTGCAGAAGACTAAAGTAAGACACGCTTGGTGGGTGGACGTAGAAGAAGGAAGCAGAAGCACTGGACAGCGGTGTCAGGAGTGCGAGACGCAGGTCCCTGTGGGAAATGCAGACTCCACGGTGACAACGCAAGCTTGCTCCAGGGACAGCTTAGGAAGAATAAAGTTCTCAAGATGGAGTCAGTCACAACTCACGGGATGGACAGTGAGAACTGCTAGTCCCGAGTCGGTCAGCGTCATCTGGCATTCATCAAAGCCACCAGGGCAGAGGCCACAGTGGGGCACAGTGTCCCAGGCCTCCGCTGTCCAGCTGGTCCCCCAAGCCCCATTTCTGCTTTGGACACTCAGAGCCTGGACACTCAGTGCAAGGGGAGGCCTGGAGACACCAGGGTCCCCCAGGATCAGGGAGATTCAGATACTGCCCTGGAGAGGCATGTGGGCTGGGGAGGGGCCTTGGATCAGTTCTGCCCTCCACCCTAGCACAGAGGGAGCACCCTGGCACCACGGCAGGAAGAAGGTCCCACCGGTCCCTGTGGATGGGGCCGCCCCAGCGTGGAACCCTGGGAACAGAGAGAGTGCAGATTTGGGGTGCGAGGGGAGGCGGGAGGCACCCAGTGATGTCTGAGATGCACCCAGCTGGTATTTCTTTAGTGCTGAGCAAAGTTAAAAACATCTACAAGAAACTTCAGTCAATTTAATGAACAAATTCTAAGACACTACCAAGATGAAATAAATTTAAGAGACAAACAGAAGCTGTTGAAAATAAAGAAAAACTTACAAAAATAAGAGTTTTAAAATACTGCCCACAAATAGCATTTCTCTAGGCCAGCAGGCCAGGACGACCTGCAGCGGGCATGTGCAGCACAGGTGGGTGCAGGGGGCACGCCACCATGGTGACCTTCTCTTGGGCAGCAAAGGGGTGAGGTCAACCTCAGGCACATGGAATTGGAACACAGTATGTCTCTGAGGAGATAGAAATAAATGAGCTTTTGAGAAAAACAAATAAAAAGAAATTTCTCGCAAGTTCAACTCTATTCAAAGTCAAGAGATCGCAAAGGAGAAAGGGCTAGAGGTTCTGAGGTCCTCAGGGCCCATCCACAGCCGAGACACATCGGGCCCTCAGACAGCGGGCTGCTTAGGACCTCCATCCCTGCTCGTCTCCACGCTCTCGTCTCTTCCCTGTGAGTACATGTGCATGCACGCACACACGCACACACGCACACACATGCGCACATGCACACACACGTGCACACACATGTGCACACGCACACACATGTGCACATGCAAATGCACACACGCGCACACACACGCACGCACGCACACAAACACCCCGGGTGGGTGTGTGGGGCAATCACAAACGGCGGGGAGGAGCCAGAGGTGTTTGTCTGTCTCTGCCTCAGGACCCCCAGGGCTTCTCCTGACCCGCACAGGCCTTCAAAGACACTGCACTGCCGAACCCGAGGCGTCTCCCAGGAAATCAAATTCCACAGCATCTTCCGAATATTCCACCCCTGCCGGCGGCGACTGAGTCTCACAGCAGACGTTTCTCCGCTGTCCAGTGATGGGCTTTGCTGTAATAAAAGTGTCTTCACACCTAAACGGATGTTCTGCAGGGCTCTAATAAGGCGAAGAGAAGCAGAGCGTCGCCCGACGGACGCTGAAACAGCAGTTTTTGGCCAAATACGTGTATTTTTAATGTGACTGCTTGAATGTTTTCCATCAATTTGTCTTGTTATTCTTCACCAGCCTCTCCACCAGCAGAGTTCTCTCCCGCCCGGGCGCACAGCCGCAGCCCTGCCCCTGGTCCCCGCTGAACCAGAACTGAGTTCCCGGCCCCAATGTCTGACGCCACCTGTGTGGCCCCGGGGTCATAGTCAGGGTCCGTGTGCATTTCCACCCACATTCAGACCCAGGGCTTTGCAGGCGTCAGGGGCTGCACGTGCTGTCTACCAGGCTGGCCTCACCCCCAGCCAGGAGGCCTAGCCACTGTAACCGGTCCCTGAGCAAGCGATCTGACCACTAAGTACTAGTACTGCAGCGCCTCAGCGTTACTAAGTTCCGCCCCCACACCTCCTAACTGTTGATTCCCCCTTGATACTCCGTGGAATCATTTTTGGTTCATTTACCCTTTTTCTTTTGCTTTTCCGTATCCTCCCCAAGACATATATTATCTTTGTAAACAGAAAAATCCAATAAAACCTGGTCATAAACAACACAGAAAACAGAATTCCAATTTTAGGGGGAAGATGATAGATTGTTATAGAAAGAATTCTCCAAGAATCTGTGCCAGCTGTTAACAAGGCTTGCTTAATTACTATTGATTAATGTTTATTCTGCAAACAATTCTGCCTTTTCAGTCTTTTCTGGAAGGCACGGGGCCCTGTCGCAGTCAGGAAAGGGCCTTTCTCTTTATGACAAGGTCTGTGGGCTGTGCAGTGCTATAGGAAGCACTGCCCCATAGCTCAGCAGCCCCTGAGGACAGGTCACCCCGCTTCCAGGGCCCTGGGTGAGCCTGTGCCCAGGGCTTCGCGGCCAGGAGGTGGAGTCAGATACAGGGATGCCTGCTGAGTGTGAGGCGTGTGGGCGCCTCTGGAGCGCAGTGAGGGTTGAACACCCGGGAGGGTGAGGACACCATGAGTTTGGATTAGTGCCTTTGCACTCTTAACGAAGCTCGGGTGTGTGACAAGGCCTTCCCATTTTAGGTGCACAATTCATAGCATTGAGTACATTCATAATGCTCAGTCCTCGCCTCCCTCTGAAAACCTCCCTGCTGACCCTAACTGCCCGCTCCTCCTCTCCACCCCCAGCCACTTCCTTCCGTGTCTGTCCCCAGACTTTGCAGGCCCACATACCACAGAGACGTGGAGCCTACATAGCTGTGACTTTCGCTGAGCGTGATTTTTCCAGGGCTCACCCATTCTGTGGCCTGTACTCGTGCTCTGTTCCTCTTCGTGGCTGAATTCCTCTGCCTGCGTGGATTGTGTCTGTTTCCTGATTCCTTGGTCCATGGACTCTTGGTTGTTCTTTTGGCTACTGAGAACCTGGCACACAAGAATCGGGTTGGGCGCCTGCCTTTGGTTTTTGGTTTGCTGTTTTGCACAGTGGCCACAGTGTCTGGCAGTCCTGACCTGGGTGCCAGCTCCTACACCTCTGCACAGGCGCTGTAGCACCTGTGTGCCCAATGCTGTCATCCTGGGAGGAGGGAGCTGCTCCTTCTGAGGTCCTGTCAGGATGCCACCCTTCCCTGTGTTTGTTGACTGACCATCTATGACTCTGCACTCGAGGGTGTTAGGCACCTCCTGGCCTGTTTCCTACCTGGGTTACCCCTTGGTTGTCAAGGTGCAGGAGTTCTCTGCCTTAGACAGAATTCACGCCATGGGGATCGTGTGAAATTTAACACGTTTAATGGCCGCGCCCAGCAGGCAGCGCCCACCTTCCCGGAAGCTCAGCAGCTGCCCTCCCTGACCGCCCCTCCTGGGTGCTGTCCAAGCTGGAGAAGCTTGCGGAGGGGTTGTGAGAAGCCTGGCCTGTCTTCCTGGCATGAGGAGTTTGCCTGATTATTGATTATCGATTATTCACAGAGTCCCCGGCTCAGCCTGGCTGCTGCTCCCCATGGCAGATCTTTGTCCGAGCGAGGAGGGCGGGCGGGGAGGAGCTGGGCTGTCCGCCAAGGGCAGGCTCCGGCCCCAGAGCCCTGGACACTTGATACATGGGGAAGGCGCAGTGGCTTCCCCCCACAGCCTCTGGAGAGTGGGCTTCAAACCTCTGAAGAGCACTTAGCCGACAAAAGCCCTCCTGACGAATGAAAGAGGCCACTCTGGGCGCCGCCCGGAGCCCCTGACAGACGCTGCTCCCTGCTCCATGCTGCCCGGCCGGTCCTGGGCAGCGCCTCTGCTGCCTTCTCCCTGCGCCTGCCTGTCTCTGTCCTCCCGGGATTGTTGACCCAGTGACAGAGCAGCAGGGCTGCAGCGAGGCCCCTGGCAGGGGGAGCGGCCTCCCCTGCCCCGCCCCCCTCCTCTCTCTGCTCCCCACTTGCCCGCCCTTCCTCCCATCTTTTCATGCATCTCTCGGATGAAAGAACAATGCCCATCACTTTGCGGCCAGCTGAGTGGCCTGTGACCTCCCTCTGCAGGTGACCTGGGCCCTGTGTCTGAGAATCTGGTCCCTGCCAGGACCCTGGTGACACCATTAACCTGGGCTCACCTCTCCAAAGTCCTGTCTCTCCTCCCAGTGTGGACTTTTCCCACGAGCTGTTCTGTTACTGGCTTCGTGTCCCAACTTTGCACAAGATGACCTACGGCCTGTAGTCCCACCCTGTTGTGTGGTGTTTCCTGGTGCTGTCCTGTCCTGCTGGCCATTGGCTCACTGTGGTGCTCCAGTCCCCCAGGAGCCACTGGGTGACTCTTGCTGGGCAGAGCTGGGGACCTTTGTCATTATAAATAAAGTTTTATTGGAACCCATCATGCTGTTCCCTTAGTCAAGATGGCATTCGGCCTCACAGTGCCAGTCACGTGGTGACAGCCACGCAGCCTGCAAAGCCTAAGGCTTTTCCTTCTGGTCCTTGATGGCTGTCTGGTTGCCTCTGACTGCTCTCCTGGGACGAACAGCTGGGAGGCAGGTGACATTCGGCCTCAGGGGCGATGCCTGGGGGCTTTTGCAGAGTTCTGCCCTGTCCGAGTCCCAGAGGGCTCTCTCCTGGGGCTGTGTCTGTTGGTCTGCTCCTCTTGCTGCCAAGGCATGGGCTGCACGGACGCTTTCTCAGGGACTTTGCAGCTGGGGGTGAGTACTAGAGTGTCTGCTCGGCTCTGTGGCTGTGGTGGTCTGGGACTCCCAGCAGGCGGGGTGAGGGGCGCTGGGGCGAGGCCAAGAGGGCAAAGGTCACTCAGCTCCTATGCTGTGCAGCTCTGCCCTGGCGAGGCCCCAGCAAGCAGGAAACTGAGGTGAACCCAGCATTTAAGGCCTGGGTCTGAGCACAGGAAGGAGCACTGACTCCACGTTCTGCAGGGTTGGCTGAGGTCCCTAAGTCACAGGGGTCACCTGGGAGGTCGAGGCTCTGTTGCTGTCCAGGCCTGGGGAAGCCCAGGAGGAGCTGGGATCTAGCTCACACCGTCTCCTGTGCCCGTGGTCACCATACAGCCAAGAACAGGACATCACATGGGACCTGAGAGGCCAGGACACAGTGGGGATCTCTGGGGCCCTCTTGGGTGTGGACTGAGTGACTGAACGGGGCAGGACTTGCACCGAGGAAGGGATAGGAATAGGCACCAGTGAGGCCCCAGTGCTCTGGGGACAGCAAGGACCTGGGAGAGCGACAGTCACTGTGGTGGGTGTGGGAGAGGCCCCGCGTGTGGGGGCTTGGGAGTGGGGACAGACCGGACACTGTGCCTGCCACACCTCCAAGGCCACGGTCACAGGCAGCTCCCTCAGCTGGGGCTCTGAGGAGAGCATGAGAGCCAGTGGGACAGGGCTGTGGCCCAGCCATTGTTCCCTGTGTGTCTGGAGGGGCTTCCGGAAGGGTCAGCGCTAGACTTGTGCCAATGTGGGGGGCGTCATGTCGAGCCAAGGCCCAGAAGCAGGGCGGAGCAGAGAATGCATTTTCCGAGCCGGATAGCATGAGGCAGAGCCAGGCCCCCCACCTGGGCCCCCACCCCTCCATCCTGAACTTCAGCCCTGGGCTCAGTCAGGCTGCACCCCGCCTCCGTAACCTCCAGCTTGCACAGTGCAGCGGCCGGGGTCCTCATCCTCCGTGTACCCCAAACTGCTGGGATGATTTCTCTTCACCTGTGTCCCCAGGGCCTGCAGGTCTGGAAAACCCTGGCTGACCCGGCCACCACACCACACTCAGGACAGAAACAGAGCGGGAGAGGCAGGGAGAACTGCAGCCCAGGGTCAGGACTCCGATCTGGGCCCATCCCGGCCATGGACCAGTGGAGGACAGGCTGGACGTGGCACTGGGGTCCCTTTCTATCTCCAGGAGGCACTAACTGTCCCTACGTCCAGGCTTTGTGTCCCTCACAAAGGTGCATGTGAAACCCAGAGGCTGGGCCCGCCCGTGGCTCAGGAGTCCCTGGGGAAGGGTCCCTAGCCGGCCCAGGAACAGGCTGCAATGATGTGAGGTGCAGATGGTCCGAGCAGGGAAGCAAGGTCTGTCCTGTAGCTGATGCCTCCGCCTTGGCGGGAGAACGAGGCTCATACCCTGGGATCCCCAGCAAGCAGCCCCTTCCAGCAGCCCGCAGCGCACAGAACCCAGAGCCTGCCCTGGGCAGGACCGAACGTCTCTGTCACCCCTGGGTGCTGGGGTGAGCCAAAGGCAAGCGTGTGTGTGTGCAGGCGTGGGGCACATAGGGGACCGTCTTGTGCCTTGGTAGCACCTCCCCTGCCAGGAGTTCACACATGACTCCTGTGTGACTCCTGTGAGAAGGTGACAGAAACAGCAGGTCCCTGTGGTCAGGACGGGCCTTCAGGGAGCCGCCAGGTGTCAGCCCCAGGTGGAGCCAGAGGCACCGTCCATGTCAGGACCTCCATGGTCCCCTTCCTCCCTGTGTCACCATCATGGGCCACCTGGGGGACTCCATGTTCCTTTCAGCATGAACTGAGCCTTGTGTGGGACAGGGACAGGCCTGTCACAAGGTGAGGGAGGGAGAGAAGTCACAGGAGCAGTCCAGAAATTCAATTATGTTAACTCGTCTGTGCTATTGATCCCGCATCCTGGCCTGGGTGGGGGGACCTAATTACTGTACCACTAATGACAGAAATGACAAATTGAGGCCCGTTGGGCTGCTGACAGGAAGAATTTGATTTTTCAGAAGGGGCTTTCTCTTCCAGGTGCCAGGTCACTAACTGCGTGCCCCTGACCACTGGACAGGAGGGTTTGCCACCCCAGGTCTCAGTCCCCAGAGAATGTCAGGTTCACATTGTCCTGGAGTCCCCAAGATGGGTACACTGTGGTCTCCTCTCCCACTGGAAAAGAAGCTGGAAAATCAATTAGGGTGACTCCGCCCGGTCCTTTCCGGCAGTAACGGCTTCTGTAAGCTGGTGTCCTGAGGGCCCAGAGAAAGTCAGCTTGGAGTGACAGCTACATCACCGCTGCTATCTGCAGATATAATTATAGAGAGAATGCATTTAATGCTTCAGTGGGCAACTTGCTATAACAGTTTAATTTTTCACTGAAATCTAAATTTGCTCCCAGACTGTATATTTTTCTATCACATTAGATAATCAATCTGAGCAGAAATCCAATTTTAACTCCATCCGCCCTCCTTGGGCGAGCGGTGCCTGTGCGTGTCCTGGCGGGGATCGAGCGACACCTGGCCAGCATCCACCTGTGACTTGGGAAGGAGCCGGGCAAGCCAAGGCCTCTCCAGCTGCACGCTGTCCCCCCAGGTGCTGCTCCAGGTGGGTGGCGTCTTTGATGTGGGCCCAGGGGTATTTGGGGAGGATGCTGTAGTGTGTGGCCTGGGGACACCCTCAGCCAGAGTGGGCCTGTGTGCAGTGTGGCCTTGCCCAGTGTGGCCTCAGACAGGAAAGGGCTGCTGAGGCCGTGGGAGGGGTGGTAGGTTCTGATTGTCCACTGTCCTGTCGAGGGCCAGGGCTCCCTGTCCCAGGAGCAGGCTGGCCCTGCAGCTGTACATCCTGATTAGGACAGATGCACCCTGACACCCTCTTGTCACACCTGGGCCCTGCAAGATGCACACATGTGTGCTCGGGCCCCCACTCCAGCCTGGCCTCAGGGCTTCTGGATCTCGGCTTAGGGAACACCTGTGGGAGACGCCAGCAGGGGCACCAGCCCTCATGGGAATAGCCATGTGAGGGAAAACTGGTGAACAAGCAGAAGCTCAGGGCTGGGCCACACTTCCGGTAAGGCATGAGGTTGGACCCAATCCCAACGCAGCCAAGGCTCTGTCCACACGGGACCCCTTCCTAGTCTAAGTTCACAGAGCAGCACGTGCTGGCAAGGGACCCAGTAGCCCCGGAATGGAGGATTCCTCTGTGTCTCACCCGGCCTCTCCCATGCAGCCTAGCTGGGCTTTACTGCAGGCGGGGGGAGGGACCCTTGTGCCCTGCATCCCTGTGAGCTCTGCCCCAGAAGGCGTGTGTCTCACAGCCCCAGTGTGGCTCCTGCTTGTCTCCCCTGCAGTCTGTCGCCCCTGCGCCTGTAGCTGGTCTGTCAATGATAAGTGGCCTGGTGACACCAGACCTGTCTTGAAGTGGGGACCCTGGGATTCCCAAAGCAGGGCCGGCCGCCCTGGCTGTGCTCTATGAATGTCCTCATCCTGGCCAGCTCCAGGCCCCTAGCTGCTCCCTCTTACCCACCTTGGACAGGCCATGAAGACGACTGATGGCCAGCAGTCCCACACCTGAAGACACAGAGGGCTTCCGGTTCCCTGGCACTGAGCATGACCATGATCGCTTGATGTTTCTTCGAGAAATGGAAACTGGAGCCAATACCCCGATGCCCATCTTTCAACAGATCATGGTGCATTTATGTTCCAAGGCATGCTAGGGACAGGAAGCAGAATCAAGAGGGAAAAGCGTCTGACAAGGGGCATCTGCAGCATGAGAAAATGCAAACCACAGCTCTGCAGAGCAAGGGACAGACCCATGTGGCCACAGGACTCTGGCAGGCAGGTGCACTTATGCAGGTGGAAAATGATCTCCTCCTGGCCATGCCGGGCCCAGCTTGCTGCATCCCTGTGAGAGTTAAGCTTCATCACTGACTTGACTGGATTCAGTCTCTGGCACAGGTGATAGTCAGGAGACCACAAACGTCATCCGTGGCTTAGCCCATCAGTGTGTTTACTGTTGGACGGGCCCGTAGGAGGTAGAGCTAGTTGGAGGAAGTGGTTCACGCACATGACCTTAGGGACTGTGTCTGGTGCTTGAGCCCTTCCTCTCTGGCTCTTTCCAAGCCACTCTTCTTCCTGCCCACCATGAATTGAGCAATCGCTTCTCCTCACTCTTCCTCCGCGAGGTTCCTGCCTTGGAGCCAGCCAGCCATGGACTGAAACCTCTGAACCGTAAGACAAAATAAACCTGTCCCTAAAGTAGTGTATTTAAGGTATTTTGTTGCAGTGACAGAGAAGAGACTAATGCAGAGTATTGTATGTAGAGTAGTTTCCTGTGTCTCAGAAGCTTTTGGAGCTGGTTTAAAGGAGGATTTGGGAAAAATTTGGAAAACTGGGACGAAGAGAGCCTAGCAGGCTATCAGCAGGGTTTAGGGTTGCTCTGGTTTGGGGCTCAGGTGATGAGAATGCTTATAAGAGAGCAGCTGGTAAAGCTGGGCTCTTAAGATTCCAGATGAGAATTGGAGCAGAGACCACTGGTGCTATGTTCTGATAAAAAAAAAAAAAAGTCTAATTTTGCGCATGGCCTGAGTCTTTGTGTGATTCTGACTTTGAAGAAGGTGGACAAATTAATCTGGTGGAAGAAATTTTAAGGCAACCCCATCTTCAGGCTGTCTCAATGGGCACTTCTAGCTGCTTTTAGCCACAGTGAGAATCAGGAGCAAAGAACAGAACAAAATGGTTTTTAAAAACTTATGATTCGGCCAAAAAAGAAGCTTCTGAAAAGTTGCAGCCAAGGAAAGTGTGGTTGCTGAAGAGATTAGAGCCATTAAGAAGAAGCTAACCCAGTTGTGGTGCTACAAGTCTGCAATCCAGCCATTCTGAGAGGATGAGACAGGAAGTTATAAATTCAAGCGTGATCTCGCAAAGTAGTGATTTAGGAAGACCCTGTCTCAGAATAAAAACAGAATGAAATGAGAATTGCTGAAAAAGTAGCTCCAAGGGAAGACCCTGGTTTCAATCCTCACTACCACCAAAGGAGAAAGAGGTGGAAGATAGGGTGGGGCAGCAGAAAATTTTGCAATGGAACAAGAATAAAGATGCCTTGAGGGCATTTCAGGAATCAGCAAGAACTCACCATACAGCCTCAAAACTTTGCTCTAAGAAGAGAGTCCCATGTCGTTGTGCTCATTGAAGGCCACTTAGGGATGTGTTTTATCATGTCCAGTCATGCAGACACTCAGAGGATGCTTCAGTCCTGGCACAAAGGGGCCTAACTATTGCTGGAGTTGGTGTCAGACCTTGGAATCATCCATACAGTGCTGGGTTTCTAAGCATTCACAATGCTATTATTATAGGTTCATGGAGGCTTCCACTGAAATTTCAGAGGAAGGTGTTAAAGGCCAAGTGTGTCACAGGATTAGGGTCCCCGTGAGGAACCCCTGAAAGCCAGATGCATGAAACTATGAGAATGTGGCCAAAGATGCAGTGAAAATTGGAGATCCAGAACACTGGAGATGCTAGAAGCGTAAAACGTCTGCCTACAAAAACTACAGGAACTGAGAAGAGAGAGGCCCCAAGGGGCACGACTAGCAAGGCCCTAGGAGTGGGGCTACCTGTTGAACTTGAGTGTCCGCTTGACTAGATTAGGAGGCTCCTGGAGAAGAGGCTCGACCATGAGCACACTAATCTCATGGGCGGTTTAGCCCATTGATGAGTCGGTGTTGCATGGGTATTGGGAGATGGGGAACCAACCGGCGTGGAAAGTAGATCATGGAGACATGACCTTGGCAACTGTATGGACCTGGGACCTCTGCGTGGAGGATGAAGCTCCTCATGGCTAATTTTTACCAGAACTGTTTTGGGGGTTCCAGCTTCTGTAATATGGAATCCCCCTTACCCCAAACCAGGCCTCTCCAAAGATCCACGATCAAATGTTCCCCTGCCCGTCCCCGATGTCCCTGCCTGCTGTGACCCAGCACCTGGACCTGCTCTGACTGGCACCCCCACCTCTTCTCCAGGGCCCTTCCATCCACCTGGCCCTGAGGAGGCAGCAGAGGCAGCACTTCGGCTCCTTATCCAAGCCTGGCTCCTCCCAGACCCCACCTCCAAGTTCCATCTCAAACCTTTAGCCCCCAGCTCCACTCCTGGCCCCATCCCCTCCCAGAAGACTGGGATGCTCCCCGTGTCCACCACTGTCACCCTTGTCACAGCCGCCAGAGGTCTCTGGCAATGTCACATCAAACGGTGTCACCTGCCTTTCAAGGTAATTCCCCACAGGCCCCCCACTCTGACCCTCCCTACTTCCTCTTTGGTACTGACCCCTGTGCCCCACCCCAGGTGGCCACAGAGTGAGCTCCTCCTGGCCCAGGTGCCCATCAGCCTCTGCCTCCAGGCCCGGCCTCCTGGACCCTGCAGGAGCCTCATCCATGTGATGGAGCTGCCAGCCCGACTCAGCCATCCTGCTGAGGCCCTTCCATGGCACCCTGGGTCACAACAGTAAGTGGGCATCGGGTCTTGCTGGTTATGCTGACAGGACACGAACCCCAAGAGATCAGAGCCCCAGGTCCCTTCGTTCTCTGCTCTGTCCTGACGTACCTCCTCTGTCGTCTTACAGGTACCCACTGAATGAATGAATGAATGAATGCGCTCTCCAAGGGGTGGCCCATGTTGTTTCCTGTCATTATCCTGCACATCTTTCTGCCTTTTATTACCCGAAGAAGTTGTGGAGCTTCGGGGTAGGCAGGAAGAGACCCTCTCTGATGCTACGGAGCCAGGACCCCTCCTAGTCACAACCCTTAGCAACTGGGAGGGATTGGGGGGGGCTTGGAAACCATAGAGAGGAGGGAATGGGGGAGGGGGCCCCCAAGAGCAACATCTCCTTGCTTTGAGCACCCCTGGCCGTTGCAGAGCTGCATAAGCTTTCTGCCTCCCAGAAGCTGTGTGCAGACAGGAGGCCAAAGCCCCCGGGCTTTGACGGAGCAGCTCAGAGACGGCTCCCACTCGGCCAGTTTCTCCCCTGGAGCTGCAGCGGGGGTTGTGGGCCCAATTTGGGACCCCTGATTAGAAACTGTGCAGCTCCCAAGCAGGCACCAGCCTCTGGGTCCTCGAGACAATGGCCTTCCACATCCCACCAGGCTGGACTTTAGGCATCACGTAGCTTCTGTCCTTCTATTGATTAATTGATTGACCCTTTCCTGATCAGTCCTGAACTCCCAGGTCCCTGATCTTCCCTACTCTAGCTCTGTCCTCAAGGAATACATAATTTTAAATAAATTTGCATGTGGAGGACAACTGCATTGCAGAAATCTGTGAGCTTCCTCCTGCCTGCAAGACAAGATTCCCGCGTCCTTGCGTGATGAATAAGCCCCCCCCGTGTCTGCGGTAGTTCCAGCTTCCACACCTCCGGTTAGAGGGGCTCAGAGGGCTCAGAAGGGGGTCCCTACTTACCTCCTCTCATCTACAGGAGAGCTCTAGCATAAGTAGAAGATCTCAATTCTGCTGGGAGAGAACGCTCCAAGGAGGAAACACACTCGAAGGAGAGAGACTCGTCACCACCTGGACACAGACCTGGATACACCCAGGAGTGCAGTTTCCATTTGGCCCAGCGAGCATCTCGGCTGGGACCCAGGACAGATCAGGGGGACCCTTGACACCCCAACACATTGCTCATCACCCTAGTATGTTTAAAACCTGAGCCCCATGTGCAACCCAGAGGGGCCCCATGGTTTTCCTCTGCTGGCAGCGAGGGAGGAGGCCGACCTGCCTCACGCACCCCCAGAGTCCCCACGGGGAAAGCAAGGCCGGCTTCGCACTGAGAGCTGCAGCCCTCAGTCCTCGGCCACCAGCCGCCGTGCTGGGGACTCTGAGGCTGGAGCTTGGGAGCACGCGAGAGCAGGGCTCCACAGGGGAGATCGAGGCGGAGAGGAGGGAGCGCCTCCCTTCGGCCATAGGGGACTGAGGAGGAGACCCAGCTCGCTGCCCAGAGGACGCGGCCTGAAGGACCTGTGCAGACCCACTTGACAACGGACACTGTGGGAGGAGTGAAGAACCGCCTCGCTCTTCCCGGGGACAGATGGGACCTGGAAAGAGAGCCCATGTGCCCGCGCCCGGCCTGAAGGGCCACGGTAATTAATAGCCGGCTGAGGAAACTTGATTGCTGTTTGCAGGGCTAAAAATGGATAAACAGCCGTCACTGCCAGGAAGGCCCGGGCCGTATTCATCACCATTACAGAGAGTGATTCGCCTTGTGCTTGTTAATCAATCACTGCTCTCTCGGGGGCCCCGGCGGGTGGGCCTGAGAGTGGACAGCCATGCCCAGCTCACAGGCTGGAGTCCAAGCATGATGGATGGCAGCTGCCCGGGCTCCAATCTGGATGGGCGAGTGGGAGCAGGCCGGCTGCCCACAGCATCCACCCCAATGCAAATTAGGCACGTGGAAGGGGCCTTGCTGGAGGGAGGCCGAGGTGGCTCACCGGGAGGGGAGGACGGGACCTCCCTGTGCTCCTAGTGCGGGAGGCAGGTGGAGCTGTGGCACGTGGGAGCCCTTGCTGAGGCTGGGGGTGGGGGGTAGGGGTGGCCATGAGGGTCATCCGGATCCAGATATGTGCCCTAGCTTCAGTGGGGACCAGGACAGTGGTTTGTTCTTAGTTAAAATTCCTATGAACCCAGGGGCAGAACAGGTCCTCTCTGTGGGCACCACTTCCCTCAGAGGAGCGGGACGCCTCCAGCCGGATGGCACAGGCGAGGACAGCCATGAGGAGGGCTAAGGAGTCCAGGGAGAGAGCACCTGAGCAGAAGGACAGTGCCTACGGCTCCCTGGACCCATCCAGCATCCTGTCTGTTTGGTGACCTCGGTGCCATAGTGTCACGTCACTCCTGTCTGCACCTGAGAGCCGAGAAGCTGGATACTCCAGTGGAGCGCGTGACTGCAGACCTTCCCAGGCCCCAGCAGGGACTGTCACATATCCGCCACCAGCTGCTTGCCAGCAGCAGCTCCTGTGACATTGCCTGCTGGGAGCCTCAGCACCCTCCTTCCTGGGTGAGGGAGATTCCATAGCTGTGACCCCACGGGTTTCCAGAATGAGGGTGCACAACACCATTGCGCTATCACCAGGGCTCACGGCCCACTCTGCCCTGACACCAGGCCTGGGGTACACCCAGGCAATGGGTGCACCCCAGGCCTCCCCACCAGGGTCCACTCTGCATGGCGGCATGTCAGAGGAGCTTGCTAGAGTCCCAACACCCCCTGCTCCTGTGCCCGCCTGGACTCTAAGTGCCTGATGGACAGCAGAGCCAG
>PVJX010015881.1:0-41570 GCA_004027295.1 Dolichotis patagonum | reverse complement strand
ACCCCAAGTCAACCGCATGGTGCAGGTCCCTGTGCGCCAGGGTCTCTCTCCTTCAGGCCACCGAAAGTCTGCCACACTCTCAGCTGCCCCCAGAGAGGGGAGGAGTTCCTTGTTCTCCCGGCACCCCAAGTCAACCACATGGTGCAGGTCCCAATGCACCAGGGTCTCTCTCCTTCAGGCCGCTGAAGGTCTGCCACACTCTCAGCCGCCCCCCAGAGAGGAGAGGAGCTCCTTGTTCTCCCCACACCCCAAGTCAACCTCACGGTGCAGGTCCCGAGGCGCCAGGGTCCCTCCCCTGCAGGCCCCCCAAAGTCCGCCATACTCACCTGCTATTTCTTTCTGATGAATTGACCATTCCATTTCCAAAGTTCTGAAATGGCCAACAGACCACAGAAAGAATTCTCTTTAGGCTCCTGTTTGAAACCAGCAGCTATAGCGATCTGCTGGCCTGGCTTCAGGGCCACTAAAATATTAGTTTTTAGAAATATCTTTATTTTAGTCTGTTACAAGAAGATGATTCTGTGAGGATGTGTTCACGGGAAAACATGGGAATGCTTTACCACTCTATTTGTGTCATGGATTTTGTTGACCATAGACCATGTTTCAATTATTATTACTGGAACCTATATTAATCCAGTTCTTGGCAAATAATAAGGAATACAACAATCAATAAATTATACTTTACTTCCATTTCATAGATAAGAAAACTGAGATTAAGCCTGAATATATTGAGTAAAGTCATCCAGCAAATGGAGCTTAAAGAATTCAAACTCAGGTTGATTTGACTTCAAAATCCTCCTTTTTAATGACTTTGCCACATTTCTTCAAGCAAGTTTATTAGAAAATCCTAAATTCAATTTTTAAAAAAATTCACATCTATAATATGATACAACTTGTACTGTAAATACATGACACAGTTGTCATGAAAGTATTAAAGGACATAGGGGTATTTTGATGCCATTTGTGAAGTCTGCCATAACTTATTAATACAATCTTACAAAATCAAAAAGGATTCTTAATCAACATTTCACTGTTATATATCATTGAGTTAACTTTGGTGGATTATATATTGTAGCTTCATAAGTGCTTCATTTTTTCCAGTCTTTGCAGTAGCCAAACAAAGTCTGAACCCACAGTGAGAGATTTTATTCAATGTTTTCCTAAGAATAATTCCCAGATGTGCTACATGTACATTGGCCAAGATAACCTGATGACTGCTTTCTGGAACAATACTCTATTTGCTATAAAACACATTCCTATAGGCATGTAATTTATTCCCTACACACCTAATTTAAGACATAGACACATCAATATCATAGCTCTAGTGGGACTCCTACAAGAAGTTTTAGTGTCTAAGTGGCAGATGGCTCTGGACATCACCATTGACTATAAATAAGTTACAAGAACTGAGAAAAAATGACACTTGTGCATAAATGATGACATAATTGTGGGTGTAGACATAGTCGTAGAGAAGAATCCCAGAAGAACTTATGTCAGTACAAATTGCAGAGACATTGCTATATTTTTAAGGTTTCCTTAGTCTTGCAGACATTGAAAAGAATCCAGTGTCATTTGACAGTAATTCCGTGATTTTGAGAATTTTCTGCTTGACGGGTTGGCAACTATTCTTTAGTCCTACCCGCACTTTAAGGGTAAGGACTCTCCAGACTGGACCCAGTGGAATAACAGTGGGGTGCATGCAGTGCAGCATACTAATGCAAATCAAGAAGTTAATAATAGACTATCTTCCCCAAATAGCTCCACCATCACCAGATGGTATTTTCCAGGAAGCAATAAAGTTCTCAGCAAGGTTCACATTCTAAATTCTTTCTTTTTGAAAAAGAGAAACATCTTAATTTTCTCCTCACACTTATAAAAAAAATGCTGTGTACTCATTTTAAAATATCTGAGCCAAATGGAAGGGTAAAATGAAGAAGGAAATCACTTCAAATCCCATCAGGTGGTGATACCCTATAGGTTTTTTTCCTCTCTCCTATTCCCTGCCCTATCTATCTATCTATCTTGTCTATCACCTCTGTGTCTATCACCTAGCTCTCATCCATCTTTGTATCTATGTGTGTATCTATCTGTCTACATTTGTCTGTCTAAAAATAAGGCAATAATTAATTGCACACACTTTAAACTTTTCAAATGTTAGAGAATGGTCCTAAAACAAAAAGTGAAGTTCCTTTTTTATTTTATTTTAATTTTATTTTATTTTATTTGTATTTAACATCTCTAAGCCAGTTTCACAGAGGCTAAATGTTTATTTTAGTTACTTAATTCTTCACTCCACTCCAAATAAAATTGCTTTTATAGCTATTTTTAAAAATTTATCAATGAATATTATATATTGACAACTAGTTATAAAGACTAAGAATTTAGTTATTCATGTTACCTCATATTTCTTTTTTCTGCTTCTCCTAATAATCACATTATTACTTAGATTTCTATTAGTAATTTCTATCTTTAAGTATTATTATGATACTTCTATCAACTGTCAAGATTATCTCATTTTTCATATTAGTATAATGATATTAACATAACTATTCAAACTTCTGTTTCCTGTCCATTTTTCAAGTCTCAACTTCTGTATTGTTGCACTGTCAAAATTTACAACATTTTTTTTTTATTCTGCTAGAGTACTATTAAATCAAGAGACTCTTGTTAAAACAATAGCTCCATGGCAGTGGGATTGTCATACCTTTTAATTTCCTTAAAAGGTTCTTTTGATGAGCAAATGTTTCTAATTTTTATATACTCTAATGTATCATTTTTTTCTTTAAGGTTAGAACTTTTTACATATCAAGAGATCTTGCCCTATTACATTAGTTCAAAGATATTCTTTATAATTCTCTAAGAACTTGATATTTTTAGCTTTTATTTGTAGGTTTACAACCTACTTCAGGTTAATTTTAAATATAGTTAATGTAGATTGGAATAATCAAATACTCAGTTGTTCAGGGGTCATTCATTGAAAAGATTTCCTTTTCCCCATTAAATTTCTGATATGTGTGTCAATTGTGTAAATACATGAGAGGGTCAATTTCTAGATTATTCTTTGCCATGTATCTATTTGTCTTTTCTTAAGCCAATGCATACTGTCTTAATTTAGCTTTATAATGAATCTTGAATAAGCATACATCCTCTAACTTGTCTATTTTTTCCCTTTTTCAAATTATTTTGGTTATTTTAGGGTCATTTGTTTTTGCATATAACATTTTATATTAGATTTTTAATTTCCCTCAAAAGCTCTCATTCTGAGCTAGAAGTGCTTTAAGTGGAAAAACAGACTTTAAAAACTGGGCCTTGGCACAATGTATGTGGGGCAAAACTTTTTAAGTCATTTTTTAGTTTCCTTGTGCAATTTTTTTGTTTTCAAAATAGAGATTCTTAAGTACCATTTCTTAAATTTATTCTTAGAAATTGTTTTTCACAGTATTAGAAAGTGAATTTATGTTTAAATGTTATTTTCCATTGTTTATTGAAATAACATAGAAATAGTCACTTAATATCCTATAACAATGCTAAATTCACTAAGTGGAGCTAATAGATTTTAGAGAATTATATAGAATCATGTTATCTGTGAATAAAGGTATGATTCATTTATACTTTTTGAAATATCTGTATTACTCATCTACTCTCTTCTTTATATATTATATTCATCTTTGACTTTAGATATTTAAAAATATTTGCTACAGGCTGGGGATTTAGCTCAGCAACATAAGCGCTGGCCTTGCAAGCACACAGTCATGAGTTCGATCCTCCGTACCAAAAAAAAAAAAAAAAAAAATATATATATATATATATATATATATGTATATATATTTGTTCCTTTAAAGTCTTTCTTTGACTATTTTAACACCCGTGTTCTTTGTTGGCCCCTTTCTATTGACTGTTAGTTTTGTTTTCCCTTTTCTTCACATGTCTAATATTTTTTATTGTTATATTTCAGGTATTACATTGTGGAAATCCAAGATCTTCCACTGAAAAATGTTGGGTTTTGTTCTAGTAGGCAATTGCATGAAAGACAGATCACTTTTCACTTGCGGTGGCCTAGCTTTCCTCTGTCAGAGCAGGTCTACAGCAGTTTGGATGCTCCTTTGATGTAAGTCCTGACACAGCTGAAACCCAAGGTGCCAACCATATCCTTCTCACTTTGATGATTTAAAACTCCAAAGTCTCTCTAGCCTGTGGAAGGTAACTAAAACCTCTGCTTACCTCTTTGACTGTTCCTCAGATATTGTCTTCTGTGAGTTTTCTCAGACTCTCACTGGTATATTCATAATAGAAACAGTCAGCTAACAATTGTTTTTATAAAAACATGCAGAAAACAAAGAAGAAAAAGAAGAAGGTTAGAACTCAACTTCGCTAAGGAGGTAAAACATTTGTATGCTGAAAACTATAAAACATTTGTGAAAGAAACTGAAGATAACAATTAAATGCAAAGCTTTCTCATGTTTGTGTATTAGAATAATTAATATTATTAAAATATCTATATTACTTAAAGTGATCTACAGATTCGATGCAATATCTGTCAAAATACCGTTATCATTTTTAACAGATTAGAAAAAATAGTCTTAAGAAGTATATGGAACTATAAAAATCCCAAATGCCTAAACCAATCTTGAATAAAAAGAACAAAACTAGAGGCATCATGCTAAATGATTTCAAAATGTATTACAAAGCTATACTATTCAAAATAGCATTGTACTGGCAATGCACCAACCAATGGAGCAAACAGAAAGCCAAAAATAGACCTGTGCATTTCTGGTCAAGTAAGTAAGGACATCTTCTTCAATAAATGATGTTGGGAAAATTGGATATCCTCATGCGGAGAATGAAGTTGGACCAATATCTCATACCAAATAGAGACCAGCTCAAAATGGGCTGAAGACTTAAACGTAAGATCCAAAACTGTAAAATGCCTGGAGGAAAATAAGGAAGGTCTATGGAATTGATCTGGGCGATGATTCCTTGGCTATGAACACCATAGGCAAAAAAGCAAAAATAGACAAATGAAATTATATTAAACTAAAAAGCTTTTGCACAGTAAAGAAAACAACAGAGTAGAAATCAAATTAGGAATGGAATTGCACCACTTTTGTTATCTTATTTTTTCAGATAATATTCTAATATGAGAATAAGTCAGAAATATCTATCTCAAATACCCAGAATCTGTTCTGTTATAGCCTTGGGTGTATGAACTGTGCTTGCACTTTATCCTGCCATACAATAAGCAACCCCCTAAATCTCAACTCTATTCTCAGAAAATTCTCCCTAATTGTTCCAAAAGTACTGCTCCCAGCCCTCGCTAACATATATTTCTGCTATTCCCTCAATCTTGTATTTTTTAAAAAGTGTCAGGCTTTATTCTCATTGCAGTAAGTTGGGACATGCTGTGTGCTGTATCTGAACTAGGTCCAACCCAAGCTAGAGCCACAGGTGCCACCCATGGCTAAAAGGTAGTGGCATAGTTTCCTGGGCACAAGATACTCTTAGATGGTGACTGGTGATTCTACCTAAGAGAATCGAATATCAGAGACAAAAGAGATAAAAGTGACCAGAATGGGCAGGCATCCACCACAGAGTATCATCCTTACCTTTTAGATTTCTTATTTCAGATTTGTGGTTTATTTTATCTCTGTCTTAGGGAGAAGATTGAATCTGTACTAGCAGACGCTTCAGAGACCCAGCCTGGAAATGGGCACAGTGAGGAGGGACATGGGGAGGAGACACCTAATGGAGGGTTTCACTGTTATCACCGGAGCTAGTGTTTTAAGTGTGGTGTTTCCCTCCCTGCAGAGAATATAAGACATTCTAAATTAGGATAGCTGTGGGTACATAAGCTATTTGTACTCTGGGGGAAAAATACTGAAATATTGAGGAAGAACTACCCTGAAAAAAATTTCTGATTTTAAAGAACTTCAAAATATATATGTAAGAAATAATAAAGAATTCTTTAAAAAATCTAGTGCATCTAGAAATTCCAAAGATAGTTAAAGAACAACTTTAGCCATGCTGAAGACAAATGTGTCCTGGACTTGATGAATTTTTTGATTCAAAGACTATGGCTTTCCTACAGATAGCAATCTGTGGTTCCAATGCTCCTACCGCAGCCTTTCTCTGAGTTTGTCTGCAAGGTCATTTTTAACTCCCTGAAGATTCGGGGCTTTCCTTATAACACTGCCTAAGCCATTCCTCTGAGAAAAGACCAACAGAACTGTCTGTTTGTTCATATTCCAGAGATGAAATTAAATAATACCTGAGATGCAACTAAAATAGTCTTGGGCACATTAAAAGTTCTCAGTAAACTGCAGGACTAGCTAGTTTTCTCCCTGTTGCTGTTATTTTTCCCAGTATCTTTTGAATTGTTTCTCTCAGTGCAATTTGTGACTCCAAGGACCAGTGGCAAGGAAGCCCACCAGCACCTCTGTGTGACCTGGAAGCTGGTTTATAGCATCTTGGCTTTGACAGCCCTGGGAGTCGCCAGAGCCTGCCCTGCAGCTGTGGCCGCTGGTAGCTTCTGGAGAATGAGTTCAGGGACATCTTCAGGACACTAGTGTCTTTTCAGGGAATAGTATCCATGTGTCTCAAAGTGAAAATTAAATCCAAACTTCCCTCGTGTCAAACACTTGCTTCTCCTCTTTGAAAATCTGCTGAATCTGGAGCTCATGAAAACATGGATTCTGAGGATCAGTGTGAAAGGCCAGGTAACACATGTCTTCCTCTTCCTCTAGGTGCTTCACTGTCATGATCCCAACAGTTCCCCCGCAGAAAAAAAACAAGCAGTAAAACAAAAAGTTGTAGAAATGCTGCTAACAAAGTACTGGGCCGTCTCATGGTTAATGACAGAAGAAATACTAGTTTAATGCCATGCAGTTTATGCTAATAATTACACACTGATCATGAAATGACAAATTTCCAATTACTAGATTCCTGTCTCTGATGATTTGAGTGAAAGTTTTGTGCTCTGTGCACAAAACTACATTGCTGTATGAACAGTAGCAAAAATAACTAACATTTTTTGTTTTCACATTTTTGTTTTTAAATACCTATAGAGAAGATTTTGAAGAGTATGCTCAAAATATAAAATTAAAAGTAGTAAAAGTAAAAGTAATCATTTTAATACTATGTTTACAGAAATGGAAAATGACATTTTACAATTTCGTGGTTGACTTCGAGTAGACAGGTTGCAGTCACAGGGGCAATACAGATAAGTAGTTAAATATGTTGAAGGATGAGTCATTGTAATTTGTATTTGTAGGTGGATGGGAGGAATGTGGGAGGAAAAAGAAGATTCACAGATAGCCTATTACTGTTTTGAGCACCTGGAAAGACAAATGAACCACTGACTGAAACAATGAAACCTAGGAGTGAGGCAGGTTTGGGAGAAAGTGTGAAGATCAGAGCTTTGATGTGGGGTGTGGTAAGTGTTAAGTTTGATTTTACTACCCTAATTAAAGTACTTTCCCTCTAAGTTAATTTTGATCAGGCTTCTTGTTTTCCAGAAGGTAATATTCTTCAAGTGCAACCTAAACAATTCTGCACTTAATAATTTGGCTTTTCAGGAATTCTAATAGTATAGAAAGTATTTGAGATTCTTTATGTTGAAAAACAAAAATATGTCAATATAATAACTGCTGATTGCTGTTATAACTCTACGTGAAGCATTATACTCAGTGCTTTGCAAATGTTACCTACTCCCAGTGTGCACGGAGATGGGACTATTGTTTCCTCTAGCCAAGAAGAACTGAAGTTTTAAAAGGGCTTGGGGACATACAGCACAGATAATGAGATCAATTTGACTCTGAAACCCATCCTTAACTCCATTAAAATGTATTTTATGCACCCATGTATTATTTTTTAAAACATTATAATATTTGAGCATTTTAGTTTTTATTTATCTTGTGCCTTTCATAAAGTTTTCTAATGAATAGAAGCAAATATTCAAATCTCGATCATAAAATGATATTTAACATAATTTAATATGACCGGTTCAAATTTAAGAATTTACTTGATCTCAGAACAACCATACTGAATTGTCATCAGAACAACTATAAAAATGAATGATTAGCAATATTTCTGGGTAAGCTGAAAATATGTCAATGATATAAGATAACTTCTTTTTAAAAATCAGGTATTCGAGCAGTAATTAAAAAGAAAAGCTGAAAGAAAAGGTATGTAATTCCAAAAATATGAACGTGACTGGTCAGAGGTACTTGGTCTAAATATTAAAAACTTGGGCACCTTACTTCTAAGGATGAGGAACAATTTCTGAATGAAGGGAAGGAGATTAACTAGTTACTATTTGCCTTAGAGAAAAAGTAGTTCCTGGATTTTCCACAGAAAAGACCAGGGCTTCCAGAGCTGTCCTGCACAAAGCTAGACCGCTAGACCGGGACAGGAGTCACATGGTGCAGAATGCGAGTGTGGGTTGGTTGCTGGTGACTGACCCTTGAAGTTGACTTCTGGTGGAAATTGTGACCAACACCATCAAGGCCGGAGACCACCATCCTTCATCATGGGTCCCTGTGGAAGATGCCATGACATACGATTCTGCTGTTGCTTTTCTAGGTAAGCTCACGTTAAAAGAACCTTTGCTGGTGTCCCTTTGAAGCCCTGAGGGTGAAAATGGCAAGTGGGTACTTATGGAAAGGGATCTCCCTGCCCTGCCCTGGAGATACTGGAAGTTATAAAATGATTCTCTTAGCAGAAACGTTGCTATGGAAAGTCTTGCTAGGTTAAGTATATATTACATCTGTTGCTTTTTACATATTTCCCCAGTGTCTGTGACAGGCATTTTCCAGCAAAAGAAATAAAGAACAATATCCCAAAGACATCCTTCTCCACAAGATGGGTGTGAGCCTCACCAATACCCAGGCTCCATGAAGGAGAGTGGGGCTGTGATGTCTGACTGTGGGCCTGTGCTCCCACCCTTCATCACTGCTCTGTCAGGACCCCATGATAGCAGAACTCTGGTGACTGCAGGTTCTGTGGGCCCTGTTACCATCATTTCCATAAACACACAGACCTCTCCCTTCCTTTCTGTGGGTCCTTGCCTGCCCTTTCCAGTCGGAGCTGTATGAGCTCGGCTAGAGGAGCACTCCACAAAATCCAGAAGGGTGCCATGTTCCTTCTTCCTTTCGTCCAATGTGCTATCTTCTCTTCTCCCATTTCTCAGGATACCAGCAGTTTTCCTGGTGAGCTACCACTTGGCATTCTTTTTTCTAGCTCCTTTCTGGTTTTTTGGTGTTTTTTTTTTTCTTTGCTACCAGGTGTTTTCAAACTTTATGGTTTTTTATCTTTTTTGGAAAACTGCATGCCTTTGCAGAAACACTTTTTCTTTAATGATGAATTTATTCCAAAAACTTGACATATATTGAGATTTTGGAAATGCCTTTGTAAAAACTTTTTAAAAAGCCATATTCTCCTTGCAATAGTGAAGAAAAAGAAAATCAGATCATTTCTCTTTGAAAAAATATTTTAGAAAATGTTTTTTTTAATTTTTATTTTAAAGAGGGTAAAACTAAACATAACAAAATAGAACAAAGCAGATCAGAAGAAAACAATATAAGAGACTCAGATTTTAAAGCAAGACAGCAGGAGATCATCACTGTCTATCATATTGTCTCTTGTTTTCTTCTAAATAGTTGTCCATATCTTCACACACAATGAATTCATACAAAACAAAATAATATTAAACTGATCAAAGCAGGATGACTTTTAGACATTTTAGGCCTTCAAAACCAGACAATTGGGAAATCAATAATGGCTGCCATAATATCTCTCGTTCTCTTCAAAATTGCTGTGCATGCCTTCATGTATATTGAAATTTTACAATACAAAAAAGACTAAAACCACTCTGAACAAAAAGTAATAGTATTGCTGGATTTCACATCATGATGCTATGGAATCAGCACGGGGTATCATAGTGTCTCTTTTTCTTCAAAGTAGCTGTTCACGTCATCATGCATTATATAACTGATCATAAACTGTTTAGGAGAAGTTCTATGCATGTATGAGTCTCTACGTGTATACCTATCTTTTCTATATTAGAGGAAAAAACAAAACAAAGCAAAACACATTCCTAGAAAAACATGCAACAAAAAAGACAAATAAATTAGAAAATCTTAATGAACTAAATTAGTGCTAACTAGCAGAGTACTAAAGTCCTATTTATAAATTAATATTCTATTTTTTAAAAGTCCTATTTGTAAGTTAATATTCTATTAATTTATTAATAATAAATTAATATTTTATTGTAAATTAATATTCTATTAAGTTAATATGAGTTTCCTTCACTTTATACAATAAGAAAAGAGAGAAAGCCTCTTCTCATTTACTGTATGGAATGCTGATTTCCCTTTGGATATTTCAGAATGTGGTTTATTTCTCCATTTCCAATCTTAATTACTGGAATAATATATATTTATATTCTTAATTTAAAAATAGAAATGAGAAAAAAGCTATGCCAACACAACTAATCTTTAGATAGTTGGTCCCAGAAAACAACATCCATAATACTGTCCTCACTTGTTTTCCTTTTGAAATTGTGGTGCCAGAGAAATGATTTACTGCTAGCCTGGCCTGAGACTCAAGCTTTGTAGAAAAGATTTACTGACATCACCCTAGGACAAAGTCATAATCATCCCTGAAAAGACATTTGTCACTATAAACCCTTATTTTCGGGAGCCGAACACTTTCCATAAAACTATGCTTTGAGTGGAAAAGTGATTTGCATTTCAGATCCTTTATTCCAGTATTTCTTGACTTAAAACTCTATTATTTCTGTGAACTGCTTTGCCATGAAAGCAGTATTTTTGGAAACCACTGCCGAGCTTCCACGAGGACATGGGTAAGAATCACAACTGTACATTTTTAACAAGTGCAGAGGAAATTCTGCTGCAAGTAAAAGACTTTGAGAAACACTCTTTGGAAAAGAAATGTGGCCTTCTGTGCATAAATTCTGGCTCTTTTTCTGTATGTGTAATTTTGATTATGTTACATGGCCTGTCTGGCTCCTTCATTTCCTAATGTAATTTCCTTACATTTGCTTTACTCGGGCAAGTAAGTTTTCTGTTCACAAACACTGAAGTTCTAAAAAACAAAAGTAAGAAATAGGAGTTGCATACAGGAAGCAGATAGTACATACTATTTCTGTTCTTCTCAGTGTAATTCATGACAATAAACACAAATGCACAAGTAAAAGTCCTTATCCACTTAGAGATCTACAAAAAGTAATCAATCTAGTGATCAGAATGGAATCCAAGGCTACAGCTTGGTGGGACAGTAAGGTCAGTGGATATACACAGGGCTCAATTTATACCAAGATGGACAAAGACTCAGATACAGGAAGGTGACACTGATAACATTCAAGTATCAATGACAGGCCCTCGGATCGGACCAAAGAGTTGAAAGCACATTAAGCACTTTAAGGAAGGCTGAAATAGCCAACTATTTACCATATTCATTAACTTGTCAAGATTTTAAAACTGTGCACAAATTAATTAGTCCATCATTTATTCTTATCTGTGCCACAAATCAGAAGAGTTCAAAAGTCAACCTAATGGCACTTACGCATTTCAATTGCTTCCAAATGTAGGGCTTTTAGGGCATTTGCTTTTTTTAATAAAATAATTTATAGCAAGCATCCTTTAAAATGCAGATTTGTGAAATCTGATGTCACTTATTTAAAATATCTAAGTTTTAATTTATTGGAGATGCTGGAGATTGAACCCAGGCCCAGGCTTTGCCCATACCAAGCAAGTACTCAACTACTGAAAAATTCAGAGATGAAGGAGACACAAGAATCCCAAAGTAATAGAGGGAAACTTGCTAGGGTTTTTACTGGGGCTAGAATGCACAAGGGCACTTTGGGTGTGGAGAATAGGAACAGGTATGAAACAAGCACTCACCCCCAGTGGGCAACTCTCTAGTGGGAGTTTTGGAGCAATCCTGGCACTGCCAAGAGTTAGTGTGGGCACTCAGGTGAAGGTCCCACCACAGACTGCTCCCACTTCCGGTGCAGCCACATTCTGACAGGCTGGAAACCAGTGGTCCTGAGACTCCTTCCCTTCTACCTGGATGTCTGAGACCATCTACAGAACTCAGAGGGTGCTTCATGGAATGTTTAGTTTTTTGGTTTTTGATTTTCTGAGACAGGATCTCACTGTGTAGTTCAAGCTTGAACTCACTGTGTAGCCCATGCAGGCCTCGAATTCATGGTCATCTTCCTGCCTCAGCCTCCAGTGTTCTGGGACTACAGGCCTGCGGTACTGTGCCTGGCTAGAAATTCTTTGCCAAGAAGGAAGTATCCATGGAGAAGGGCAGGTTGCCTGAGGATAGATAGCCGGACTCCTCCACCTTGCCAGTGCCTCCTTTGGGTTTTTTGTGATGCTGGCACTGAGAGGTCAGGCAGGAGCCCAAAAGAAGTCTCAGTATCTGTTCTGTGATCTTCCTGGTGAATCAGCCTCACCCTGAGGTGATTTAGGGACCCACCCTAAAGCCATCTCATTAGAAGCGCTTATTATACACAACAAAAACTACTGTCACTCAGGTAATCCCAGGGATTTTTGTGACTCTATGATAGGCCAAGACATATTCTGTATTATACCAATGCAGAAATCTACCCTAATAAGTTTACAGATCATGTTAAGTACACGTTATGGGACCCTGGGAATGTTAGTTTCTTCATAGCTGAAATAAAGGTAGTAGCAGTACTTATTAGAAAGATCTAATTGATCAATGCAAGATATTGAGGTCGGTACTTGGCACATACAAGTGCTGTATTTGTGTTTTCTTTTCATCATCATTATTATGTCTCTATGCTTCAATTCAAGGATAGACACTAATTATTTTGACAAACATTCTCATCCTTAAGATTCCCTAAAATTAATTTTAGTTCTTGAATTACCAACAATACACCACTCTTTGGGTAATTACTTGCTCCCAGGAAGGACTTTGGTGAAATGAAAGGTAAATTTTATTGAAAGAATACTCCTCAAACTAAATCCTGCAGCCTCATGACATGCTGTAACTTTTATCAAACTACCTAAAAACTTCTTTGTATCAGAAAGAAAATTCTTAGATTCTTACAGGGTGATTAACTTTATGAACTTTTTATTGGGGAAAAGCATTTAACTTGCTGGATAAAAATGTAAAAACAAAATTTAAAAATTACAGGAAAAAGCATGTACTGTGATTCTCATGCTAATTTAATTCTCCCAGTGCTGGTAACTCTGGCCCAGAATGGGATGGAAAGGACATGGGACACACAGTACATGCTGACCCTTGTCACAGAGCTGCTGTCGCCTCCTCCCAAGGAGAGCAGTGCAAAGACTGCCCTTACATGTCTTGGAGTTTGTGTCTTCTCCTATCTTCTTTTCTAGACTGTTTTTCCCCTGTTCTTACTGACTGTTTTCAACTTTCATTTCATTAAGGAGATGGCGGTAGAAGGAGGTGGACCATTATTCATCAATGTTTCATTTTCTGGGACCCTTTTGTCTCCTGTGTTTGCGTATTATTTTCCCTGCTTCATCCTTATTTCCCTACTATGACTCTTTCACATAATTTAATAGCCTGATAGGCATCCACCATCAGTCTCAACTTGAAGCAAAACAAATTATAAAAGACAGAGTTCTGAATCTCTCAAGGTGCAGGCTGGGTTAGTGGTGTGGGGCTGGGGAGGGTATTTCAATCCAGGGAGAGTAAGTCTTTGAGAACTTTAATTCAATGATAATTAACTTTCTGTTGTGAAATTCCATTTAAATACAAAATTTTATTCCATTTTTAATGATTTCTATTGCACAGTTTTAAAAATGACACTTTGAGTGGCCATTCTGATGCTTCTAGGGAGAAGAGTATCCTCACAAGATTAGCATCTAACTGTGGCTGGAAGTTCATGTTGTGCCACTGTCTGGATTGCATGAGGCTTTTGCTTCTTGTTGTGGTTGGAGTCTCATTCAGCTCTGACCACCAGCCTTAAAAGGTTATCAGCAACCTTGCTCTCTTAGGAGATCGGAACCAGTGTTATTGGATCAAATCATGATCTCTAGATCAAATCATGATCTCTACCATGACAAGATAAGCAAACATTCCTCCAAGCAATATGAATTTTTTTGTCTTTTTGAGATAGGGTTTTGCGATGCAGCTCAGATTGTTCTTGAACTCACTTTGTAACCCAGGCTGACCTCAAACTCTTAGCAAGCCTCCTGCCTCAGCCTCCCAAATGCTGGATTTACAGGTGTACACCACTATGTTTGGCCTAAGAACACCAATTTATTCCACTTCAAAGATGACTAATTTTCCTGAAAAGAAGAGAGGAAGTAATGTGTGTAATTTCTAGCTCCCAGGCACTGGCCAATGTATCATATCAACCATGTTTTAAAGTCTTATGGTGGAGTTTTGTTTCCTGATAACTGGGAGAAGACAGGCTCTTTCAATTATTTTGTACGTTGTTTGAAGTATGGTCAAGTTTGTTGCCTGTGCTATCCCCAAGTCTTTGAAAGAATAAGACATGCAGTTTTAGAGGTGTCATTCTCTGATGTGAGTCTGATTCTGGGAGCAGCGGAGCTGAGTGTGTTGCACTGAGGGCTGTGTCTTCTCTGTCTGACTCGTGACACTTTTGCCTAAGCTTTGGTCCTCCTGACACTTGCCAGGGAGCAAGAAACAGGAAGAAACCTAAAGGCAGGACCACTTCTATTCACAGGGTCTGTAAGGTTCCTACCTCTGGTGGCCCTAAGGGCACATGCTGATGATCAAGTATGAAGGGAAATGTTATATGCTGGGACAAATAAATAGCTTTTTATTTGGAGTTCACTCACAGTAGTAAAGATAGTTTGTCTCTTGATTTTGCCTCGAGCAAGTAGACTTCCAATTAGAATGTCATCTGGGGGTGTTTAAGAAAGAAAAGTCTTCCCTAAAACCCAAGGAAAATATCCTATTTGCAAAACAAAATAAAACCAAACAAAAACTCCCACAGAGCGTAATTTATTTCCCCTTCAATAGCATGATAGAACATTCGTAAATCTCTAGAAACATCACTAGAGGATTTGAAAATAAAACAACTAATTTGATTATTTCCTTATTAAAAATACACTCAACATAAAATGGGAAATAAAATTAAGTGGGGGCCCAAATTTGCTTTAAGAGAATGAAGCAAGAAAACAGGTCAGCTCCCAGAATATACGGCAGAAGTTGTACACTTTGGCTGCAGCAGAACACACCTTTCGTGGTTGTTGACTCTGTCTTGATTTCGATGCTAGGTGCCCTGAACTGGACTTCTGGTCATGCACGGCCCCTTCTCACGTAGCCTGGTGTTAATGCAGTTATTTTCATAATAGAAGGAGTGAGCAGGAACCCAACACTCACAAGTGCTCAGCTGAAACAAAGGGCACATGTTTGACTCTAAGTTTCCTAACAGCCAAAAGAATAAAGGGAACAGAATTCATAAGGTGATTTGCAGTATTCATAAACTAAAGATAAAAAATGCGATCTCTTACTGAGGAATTTTCTCCTGCTACCAATCTGGGTAAATTCTCTTTATAGCCAGACAGATTATGTAGCAGCCACTTAACTGCTCACTGCTTCTGTCACCATAAGCCTCAGACTCTATTCTCAATCAGTGCCCACCAAGTCAGAGAATCCTCTGACAGACTCCTCAGAATGGCCTGCACAATCTGCCAACAAGGAGAAAGTCTGACAAATATTGAGCATCAGTAAGATTACAAAACACTAAGAGATTATTCAGTTTTTCAAATTTACTTTAAAATTATATCCTTTAATTTGCCACTTAGAGAGTAACTGATATAGTCACCTTGGAGAATCTGTCACATGAAACTGAAAGCCACACTAACAGGAATTCTGCTCTTAAATTTATACTTAAAAACCTCACTCATATATAGAAAGTGACACAAAATAATTTTTATCGCAGCATTGCTTCTAACAGGAAGACATAGGGACAGTCTAGACATCCCTTAAAAGGTATCGCTAAGTAAACTTGGTACGTTTATACAGTGAAACACTAGGTAGCAGTGAAACTCAAGGTAAATCAGTACAACTAAAGCTACCTGTGTCAGTGTGAAGGGTCTCTATCTACCGGTGTTTTATTTCCTGAATGGGGTAGCAGGCTTTGAGGTGTTTGTTACATTAGTTCCTATCGTGTTTGTAGGTCTAAAATACCATTTTTAAAAGGAAAACTTATAAAGAGTATGAACAATGTGGAGGGCATAAATGAGTAAGAAAGGGGCTTTGGGACTGAAGAACTGAGAATTAAACCCTCCTACTCTCTGGTTCTTGTTGCTGTTGTTCAGGTTTTTGTCTTCTTGATGATCTTCTGTCTGTTCTCCCTCAATAGAATACTGTTCCCCTCCACTTATTTTTTGCAGTCATGAGTGGTTTTTATAAAATCAAATTTGACTGAGTTGGTTCATCTGTTTGCAAACCTCAGAAAACTCTTCATTGCTTAGAATAAAATACAGAATTTCATAACATGGGATAGGGACTCCTTTGTCATGCAGATGCCAGCATCCCAAGCAGTACCTGACCCCAAATATTCTCTGTGCAACTGCCCTGGGCTCTTACACATGCTCCTCACTGTGATCATCCTCTTTTCACATTGGAAAACACCCCCAACATCAGACAGAATTTAGCTGACTTCTAGAAGTAACCTGTGGATAAGAGAAAGCAGTCTTCTGTATCCAGAATTCACAGATTGGCTTCCCTCTCATGCAAATAAGGCATTGGGATAATTGTCCTATCAAACAGTTACTCAGGGGCACACCACACTTAAACTACCCTATAGAAAGACTTGCTTGGCTTTTCACCACATGTAAAGGATCAAGAGCAATGTTTTTGATTGGTTATGCCCACATGCAAATGAAGAATTGAAAATAGCATTTTCTGATTGGTTTGAAATGCTCAGCCATAGCTTCAAGACACTTTAGGTCCTGTGTTCTGCTTGTTTCTTCTTTTTTGTAGAAAACATCTTACTTAAACTGTTAGCCACAGGCTTTTATGACCTTTGACACATTTCACCTAGTTAGTTGTCCCATTTGCTCAGTCCCAATCTTCTACCTACCAAGGCAATCAAATGTGGTAACTTACATTTTTGAAAGCAAGTCAGTTTGGCCATTTGCTCAAAACTGGACAAACTCTATGTTTTAAAAATTACTAGTTATTATTCAGGCTTCAACTTCTAAGTAGTTTGAATATTATGGACTAGTTGTAAAAATCAAACTCATAAAGTACTCCAGGAATTATAAATTATTCTTTAATTGTCAACCACCTAGGCACTTCAGTTTAGAGAAGAATCGAGTCTTTCCAGCTATTTGAGTCTAAATACCTTAATCCAGTTTCAAAACCTGGGACAAAATAAAGAAACAAAAAATGTGACAATACTTTTTTTTAAAACCTCTCATGCATTCTCTAAAAACAGGTATAAACTGAGTTTCAAGTCATTACTGATGTGGATGAGGGAAGCTGGCAATCCAACCACAGAGGAAGAAAAACTTCAAGTAATCAGAATTCCAGACTCCATTTAGACTCCTGAATCTTTTTCCCAGAATTTTTGAGGTGCTCAAGTCTATCTTCTGCATTATTTAAGAGCATATGATATTATTAAATATATGTTTTTATTTTTGTTACCTTTTATGGTTTGCCAATAGAATGAACAGAACAATAAGGACACAGAGTAAAACATAGGGGTTCTCTGTTCTTTTTCTCCTCTAACCCCACACAGTAAGCACAGACTGGCCCCATGCTGACTCTGGAGCCCTTGGTAGGAGGTCTCAATTCAGCAGTCATTCTTTGTGAGTTCCAAAAACTGCCAGTCATACGTTTACTTGGAGAAATGCAGGACTTTAGAAATTGCAAACAAAGTTTCAGCTCTATGATCTGTTAGTTCTGATTGACAAAGGACTATTCTAAAAGAAAAATTCACCAAATCAGTGCACATCAAGCCCATAACAATATTTTGATTTTTTGAAAAATTTTTCATCTGTCCTTTTTAAATTATATCACTTAATCATACCACTTGAATGAGATAGGAGTTACATGATCTTGCTGTACTTGCTGTAATTACCAGCTGAGCAAAAATGACTACTAACTCACTATGAATAGTATAAAATATTAAATCCAATTTGTGGAAAGTTTCAGTGTTCCTTTTTAAAAGATGATAAGCTTATGTTACAACTTTTATTTAATGACTTCAAACTAATAGTTGTTGCTTCCAGACAAGTGAAATTGAGGGTTTGGGAAAGATGAGAGAAAAACCAATTTTTTTATGTAAACTCATTTCTACTGTCAGAATTTCTTGGCATGTAGATGCAATGCTTTTAAAGTTCTGGTTTTTTTTCAAATCCCATTATAGGCACCAATTATAGAATACTTGCTGTCCTAACAAAGGTAAAAGAATTAAATGACTTGTCTAACATTTTCAGACATATCAGCATTGGGAAGATAAACAAAACCAAATATTCCAATTATTTTATCTATAGATTCCTTTACCACACCACATTTAGAATTGGTTACAATTGAATTTTTATTTTCTGTGTTTATGTGAGGGATTTCTTTGTATTTTATTCCAAGATAGCTATCTAATATTTACTTTATTTTAACCATTGTTGATTATATATTTTTCTAAAAATAATTTTCCCTAGTGAGAAGTGAAACTTAAGTGATGCTTACAAGAAAAGATATTTTAAGAGTTTTTTCAGAACAAAGATCATGGTGACATTTCTATAAATCATATAATGTCTCAACACAGACCATTTTACAGAGAAGCCTCCCTCTAATAAGCATAATATACAGAGGTTAAAATAGCCCTGATGTATTTATCTTTCACTGTGCAGCTTACCAAAACCAAATTTTTGTCATCAACAATTATTTCTCATCCATAAGCCCTGCAGAGAATTTTAATAAACCATATTAGAAACCTGGGGAGGTGGTACGAGAAAGACACAAATGCAGTCCAAATTTATAAAAGGAGATGAGAATCCCTATTAGCCTGCCATCTGTTGGCCACATGTTCATAAATCACATCAGTGTTTTGAACGTTTCTCCTAGCACCTCCCTATCACCTTGATTTTATGGTTCATAATGCTGCCACTCTCATGTGTGCACACACATGAAACATTTCTTGCTATATTATTATACCTCAGGCTTGAGAGTGACATTTGATGGAATACTAAGTTAAGTAACTGCAGGTAAAAACTCTCCAAGTTCTTAAGAGTTGGTCACAGAAAGCAAGAGTGGTAGGTTGCAGAACTTGTTTATTCTGAAGGAACCACTTAATAATATGAAGATACCAGTGACCACTACTGCCAAACCAGAAAGCTGAATTTGAGTCTGAATCCATGAAAAAGAGTTGCCGAAAAAGGAAGCTGCCAACTTGAAAAGATGTTTTTCCTTGCAAAAGGAATCTTCAGAAATTCTGTGCACATTGCTCTGTTTACTGTATTTTGCAGTGATGCTAAGGCATGTCTGTGTGTATTGAAGTACTAGTCTTCCAAGAATTTGCCATCTGAGACAACTAGGACATATCAAGATAGAACAACAAAACTCAAGATGATGTTTTTCAAGCCCAGGTGATCTGTTGGTTTATTTAATGGAAAGCTAAAGAAGCAAACTAAGGGTAAAAGTAAGTCGAATAGCCATGTGGTATGTTATAGATGGAATTGAAATTGCTGATCAGCCCCTCCCACTCCTTACTCCAGACATACAGTACTGCCGAGTAGATATAACAGCCACAAAAATGTGCTGGTACCCATCTAAGCTAGAAAGTCCAAAAGGAAAGCCACATGGTGCCAGAAATGAAGAGTCAACCTGCAGTTAGAGCTGTGAATGGAAGCTAAGACCAAGGGGGCCCTGAGGTTATTGGACATGGATGTGCTCCCAAGTGGTTGAAGTTTTAACCTAAGCATGTTGCTCAAGAAGGGAGGAACTGAATTGTTGGCCTGGTGGTATGGAAATCTATGGATACACTCCCAGTTTAAAACTGAGAGCCTGAAAGGACTAGAAAAAAATTTCCCCACTGGAATGGAGATTTAGCAAGAAAATAGGCTGTTTGTTCTAGATCATGTTTGAAAATTAACCATCTGGGAGAAATCTAAACCAGTAATATGTGAACTATGGAGTTGAATTCACATATTATGCTTGATGAAAAAGACTAGAGTCAAATTATTTTAAAAGTTGGTTGGAAGACCCATAAAACTGGCAGTGGTAGACAAACCCACAGTAATAACTGTGTAACTGTGAACCATGACACATCCTTGGGAAACAGTTCTCTTCAAAATAGGTCTATAGTCTAGCATTTTTAGCACTCAAGGAAACAGATCTTCCCAAAAGTAGAGTGTCTCAACAAACAGGAAATTCACATACTAAAACCACAGGAAACAGTGTGGAAACAAATTTGTTTTAAATGTTTAAAGATACAAGAAATAAAAATCAGATGGATAGCATCTTTAAAAAGGCAGTTTCAGAAAAGAATAAAATGTAATCCTAAATGTAAAAAATATAACTTAAAGGAAATGCTAAATATATGAATTACTCGTGTATTAAGTATGAACTAAGAGAAAGAAAGTGTGAAAACAGACATGGAAAGATGATCTATAGATGATAAATAACATGGCATGTAAAATACTGTATACTGTACATATTTTTCTTAATTAATCATGAACTCCTTGTAGAAAAACAAATTGCATTTTGAGAAAAGAAGTTAAGATACATGGAGGATAAAGTGAAAATCTCTAATATGTGTCTAGTAACTTTGATAAGAATAAGAGATTGAGAGAGAAGAAGTATTTGGAAAATGAAGGAAAACATGAATCTTCAAACTGCAGGACAGAGAGTTCTGAGAAGAAATTGGAGAAATACTAGTCTATCTACCAAGGAATGCTGCTATTCTTGATATTAGCCAGAAAGAACTGTATTTTCATATTGTTGAAGGAAATAGCTTTCTACTTAATATATATATTCAACTAAATGAACATTCAAGAGTAAAGATAAAAATAAAAATTCAGATACACAAAGACTAAGACAATTTATATGTAAAGGACTTTATTAACATATTACTGAAACATATACTTTAGGGCCAGGGATATAGTTCAGTGTCACAGTGCCTGCCTGGCAAGTGCAAGGTCATGAATTTGATCCCCAGTAATATACATATATATATATATATTTTTTTTTTAGTTAGTAGGAAATCATATACAGAAAGTATAAAAAAAGAACCAATAATGAAAACACAAAGAAAAACCTAATAATGTTCATAAATACATTTAAATGTTAAAAAGTGTGTGCATATTAAAATAAGTTTTAAAATAACACATATTATGGGATGGGAGAAAATACCATAAGGTTTTGCCTTATTTTAAGAACCACTGATTAACCTCAAAACTTATTAGATGAAGTAAAGTGTACTTTAGTATTTAAGACTACTAATGAACAGAAATGGAACATGGCTAGTACCATGCTCCTTTGGACAAAAGAGCCACGAGACAAAGTAAATCTGTTTTTTCCATATGAAATGACAAAGCCCACCTGTTTTGCTGCAGTAACAGAAAAGAGACTGCAGCAGTGCCGTGCGGAGACCTGTCAGAGGGAAGGCGGTCTTGGGGGCTGTGTGCTTGGGAGGTGAGTCAGTGATTGCAGCCTCAGGCCAGTCACACGGAGGTGGAGGTCGGCCCCCTGCTTCCTCCCATTCTGCACGTGCTGTCTTCCCTTGCTTTGTCACTCAGAACAAGGATGTTCGTGGGCTTCCAGAATGAGAGCCAGACAAGCCTCTTTCTTTATCAAGCCACAGAAAATGGACCAAGACAAATCATTAACCGATCAGCTTCCCATGAGCTATTTTTAAAACAGTGGTATGAGATGGGGAATAAACTCAACCAATTCAAGGGATGCAACAACCCCTTACCTGTTGGTGTTTTCATTGATTTTTACAGCATACAAAACACATTAACAAAACCTGCGCCTATGTGTGCCTTCAGAAGCGATAATGAATACAAGATGGAAGAATGAGATAGCTGACATTTTTGAGTATTACATAAGATAAAATGCTTTAGAACAAGACAGCACACAGGAAGAACCAAAGAGGAAGAGTTTGATAAATGGTAAAACATCACTTTTATTGTCATCATCATATGTTTAAATGTTAAGAAGTTTAAACTTTCAGATTAAACCAGGAGAATAATTTTCTATCTTGATGTTAATGTCCAGTGTCATTACAAATGAACATTCCAAACTTTACAGGCAACTTGGCAATTTGAAATAGGAGGTAAAAGGCCCAAACAAAGAAATATTCCTGGTATTTATCACATAGAAATAAGAACCAGGGCAGTGAAAGCAAAGGGTACACAAAGCCTCACCACTGAATTTAGAGGGATTGCAATCTCAGCCGTAGAGTGCTTGCCTACCATGCATGAGACTGTTGGGTTAGTCCCCAGTATTAGCAACCACAATAAATGCATTCTCCTTACAGAACCTATAGAAAATATGTCACTTTCACGGAATTTCTCATATTCTACATTGTTTAGTAATGGTTTGGGGACTTTGTCATTCATTCTATAAGAATTTGAAGGCTTAAATAATGTCATTTCATCTTTGGATTCAACCATGTACCTTACACACAGTTTAAACCCATCAAAGTTGGTTTGTAGATGACAATAATTCTTCTGGCATTAGTGAGAAAAGTTGCCTAAATCCATGGCACTTATGCTGTGGCACAGAGAACGATAACCATTCTCTTCGTCTCTTTTTTCATTCCTCAAATGGAGACCAAACAGGAACCCAGAGTAAGATTTACCAAAGACATGCACTTACAGTTTTTTCCAGTGCTTGTTATGATCCATATAAATTTTTATTGGTGTATGTTTGCAATACATAATGTTTACAATCATTTTGGGAAATTGGTGTATACACAGATATCTTAATCATTTTACCTCCCTTCTCAGTTTTTAAAGGTTAAAGATTTCAGATGCCACTGGTATAGGTTTTTCTAGCAGGAATTAAATATTTCTAGTTTTTAAAGTATCAACGACATACAGAATTGATTGCCTATGTTCCGCATGCAGCTAACTCTCGTGTTCTCTGTTTAAGTAGGTAGTACATTCTTTGCAACACCACACTCAGCAATGTGAGGGCTGTGCTCTTCTGTCCACCTATGGCACCTCCAGAGGAGAAGGCAAAAGACACATCTCTGAGGTCTGTTCTCACAGCGGCCTCTGTGTCACCCTCACCTTCTCGTCCTGTCCCCACACCACTTTGGTGCAGCTCTCATCACCAGACAGCCGAGCACTGCACACGGCAAATCACTGTCTAAGTATTATTAACCATTAAGCCACAGACAGCTTTATTTTGAAGAGTGTCTTAAACACTACACCTTACTCTGTGTATAAACTCCTTTAGTGCCAGATGGTTTCATTTCAGCATTAAGTTCCTGATCTTCCCGTGACACTTGCCAGGAGAAAGTTCCAGACACCTCTTCACATGTTTCTTGAAGTAGCCTCTTGATACTAAGGAAACCTCTCCAGATGGGACCTAGGAAAGATAAAGCCTTGCAAACCATAAATAAAGTGACCTCTGCTAATCTCACATCAGGAGGCTGTCAGCTGAAGGAAGACTTTTGTGTTTTGTTTTATTCTAACGAAACTCAAGAAATAAGATAGCAGGAAATGGAAGGTTCAGGGCATGATTCTATCTCTGCATTCATATTAGAATCACCTCGGATCAAACAATGCAATATGAATTTCTTAGAAAAGGAGGATCAAGACATTGGGAGTTGTTACAATCTTCTTTGGTGATTCTTGTGTTCAGCTAGGTGGAGAGGCAGTCCCACAGGGCCTGTTGGCAAGAGGATTATTTCTTTAAAATGAAAAAGCTACAGATGTGCTCATTGTTTTTTAAAAGGTGATATAGACAAGAAAAATGGAGACAAAATCCACATGTGACCCTGGTTTCTACAGATATAAAGTATTACAGAGCTGGTATATTTTCTTCCAGATCTTGCATGCCTGTGTGAAAACACATGCATACATAAAACTGCTTTTATTTCTTGTAGTTTTTTTCACTTCACATATCATAAAAATATTTAGATTGATGATTCCATTGAGGAAGTGGCCAGTACTGTAGGACAAAATAATCGATGCAATGTAGTCTTTATTTAGGTATCTTACTGCCCGTGGTCTAGTCTGTCATAGAGTGACGCTTAAGCAGGAAAGCATTATCCAGTTTTTTTCCTTTGTCCCTGTTTTTCTTTCTTTTCTTTTTTCTGTTCCTTTCTACCTGACTTACTGCTTCTCTTTTAGTTTTTGAGATCTAATATGGAAAAAATGGAACCCTAATATACTGCCGATGAAAAATATACATAGTGTAGCTCCTTTAGAAAAAATTTTTAGTTCCTCAAAACGTTACATGTTAGTAGGCTTTCTGCTAACAAAATAGCCTTCATGAGCTTATAAGGAGAAAAGGTTTGTTTTGGCTCAGGGTTTCATAAACTTTAGTCTATGATTAGTTGCTTTGGGCTGTGAGGAAGCAGAACACTGTGGCAGGATCAGGAAGGACAGTGAGGCATCCCCTCCTAGGGGGCATCCTGGTCATGTAAAATATCCCCAAGGCTTGCCTTTAGAGGTTCCACCACCTTCCAAATCACCACCTTGAGGAGCAAGCCTTTATTTTATTTATTTATTTATTTAAAATTTTATTTAAAGAGAAAAAAAACAGAATAGCGGGTAGCAACAATACAGAATTCCAAGGAAAAAAGGAAAAGAACGCCCCCCCCAAAAAAACACTAAGAAATTATTACTTGACAAATTACATACTGACATCTTAGAAATAGTTGTTCAAATTACAAAATGAAAACATGCAAAGTAGTATTCAAACAATGAGACTGTTAACAGTTCTGCTCCATGGTCTGGCAAAAACAGCAATATGGCCATCCATCTTACACACTCAAACATACATGCAATTATATCAAAAGGGTAAAATTAAACACAGAAAAACAGAACAAAGTGGGTCACAAAAAAGCAATATAAGAGATATAAATTTCAAAGCTAGACAATCAGAGATATTCACTTTCTATCATATTGACTCTTGTTTTCTTCCAAATAGTTGTCCATATTGTCACATACAGGGAATTCACATGAAGCAACACAGTATGGAACTGATCTGAAGAGGACAAGAAAGGCATTTCAGCTCTTCAATACCAGACAATAGGGAAGCCAAGAATGGCTGTCATAGTGTCTCTCATTCTCTTCAAAACAGCTATCCATACCTTCATGTGTGTTGAACTTAAACAAAACAAAACAAAACAAAACAAGATAAAATCACTTTGAACAAAGAATGATAGTATTGCTGGAGTTCACATCATGACATTACAAAATCAGCACTGGGTACTGTTTCTTCAAAGTAGTTGTTCATTTCAACATGGGTTATACAGTTGGTTCTCGTAAACTGTTTATAAGCTCTACACATGCATGAGTCTTTACATGTATATCTATCTTTTCTGTATTAGAAGGAAAAACAAAACAAAGCAAGACAATACAAAACAATTCCTAGAAAAGCATGAAGCAAAAAGTCATATAAAACCACAATACAAAGTGATCTACAATGGTTACCATGATGTCTCAGCAGTGTATAACATTAATAAAAACAAAGCATTGGAAATATTATAAGACTTCAAAAGCAGGCAATAATCAAACCAGAATGGGTGTCTTAGTGAATCTTGTCATCGTCAGTGTAGTTTCCTATACTCTTAGACTTGATGCTATCAATCGTAACAGATTTGAATAAAATCAGTCAATACAAAATAGCAATCTAACAACCCAGATTCAAATAAGATCAGTCACAATATGACGGTATAAGTTATACAGGGCTTCAGATTAAGATGATAGGAAATTAAGGATGATTACCATAATATGTCCTCTTATTTTGGGGGTAGCTGACCGTGTCCTCAAATCTAGTGTAAATAGACAACCTGGAACAGCATGTAATCCATCCAAGCAGAGTGATGAGAATAATGTAAATTTTAAATCTCGTTACCCAATTAACAATATCCTCTGCCTTCCCTTTTTAGACAATTCCTCCCCTTTCACTCCCATAGGGTGCACTGCTTATTTTGGGTCCCACTGCCTCCCTATATAGAGCAGGTCAATGGACCCTATCTCCTGATCTACTCTGCCTATGTTTCTCTCTGTTAGTATTTCGAGGCCCTCTATGCTAGAGATTATAGCCAATCTTCTCTGCCTCATTTCCACTATTCTATTTTTCTGCCATTGATAGTCTATTTTTCTCTTCCACTCCACTGTCTGCCTCATTCACTGAGGCCTCTCTGCCAGTATTCCTGAAATGCTTGTATTCTTTTTCTCTCTCTCTAAAATGTCCTTTAGTATTTTTTATAGGGTTGGATTGGTGGTCACAAATTCTCCCAGTTCCTCTTTGTTATGGAAGCATCTTGCTTCTCCATTAATTTCTAGAGTTTTGCAGGATACATCAATCTGGGCTGGAGGTTGTTCTCCTTCAGGGCTTGAATTATTTTGCTCCAAGCTCTTCTTGAAGGTCTATGTAGAGAAATCTGCCATGATTTTGATGGGTTTTCCTTTATAGGTGATCTGTTTCTTTTCTCTGATGGCTTTTAATATTCTATTCTTATATTGAATTTCTGGGATCTTGATTATTATGTGTCTGGGTGTAGCTCTGTTTGGGTTGTAGGTGGCTGGAGTTCTGTATGCTTCATACATCTGCATATCATTTTCTTTTTCTATGTTTGGGAGGTTTTCCTTAATAATTTCTGTGAATAGCCTTTGCAGTTCCTCTGTTTTGACTCCTGCTTCTTCATTCACATGCTTTATTAAGTTATAGATCCTCTTGTCATCCTCTAGCCTTCCACTTGTTACTGCCTGCTCCCTTGTTATTTTTAAGACAGTCCAGAGCCAAATGAAAGCCAGCACTATGCGACACAGAGACTTGATTTCTAAGTATCCATTCAAGGAAAATTAAAATATATGTCCCCACAAAGACTAGTCCACAGTGTCCAAAGAAGCATTATGCAGATGTTTTCATAACCTAAATGTCCATCAACTGAAGCAGTGATAAACAAAATTGAATATTCCATGAAATGCAATATTATTCAAAGAAAATTGAAATTAATTACATGTACATAATGTAATATGGATGATCCCTGAAAACATGAGGCTAAATAAAGCAGTCACAAAAGATCATGTATTGTGTGATTCCACTTATATGAAATATTCATGATAGGCAAATGTAGAGACAGCATGTAAACTAGCAATTACTTCTGCTAGGGAGAGAGAGTGGGGAATGGTCATGGATTGTTAATCAGCCTGGAGTTTCTTTTGTGAAAGATGGAAATGTTTTAAAGTTAGATTATGATGATGGCTGAAAAAAAGCTTTGAGTATGTTTAAAAACTGAATAGCACACTTTGAATGAGTGAACGCTATGGCATGTGAGTTACATCCAAAAAAACTTAGAATCTCCACATTCCTACCTCTCAGCTTCATGTCGGAGGGTGCTAACTGGTCAGCACTTTTTGGATGTGTTCATTTTCATTACTTACTCTCTGTGTCCCTCCTTGCCTTTTCCCTGTGGCTCTTTTGTAAGTAAGCTGTTGGGAGCACTGTACCACGTCCCTGGGGTGGGGGAAGGAGATGATAATATCTGCTTAGTTCACATTTGAAAGAGATTTGATCCTATAAATCCTCACGTCTCAGAGGATTACCTTCAAACTTTAGCAGAAGGGAGATGGTGGTTAGTATTCTTAAAAAATGTTGTCCATATTCTCTTGATATTGATATGGCTTTCTTTAGGCATTTTCACAATACTGCATTAGCTCTTTCTGTTTTTATCCTTTTTTCCCATGTTGTTGTAAAAGAGCTTGTATTGAAAAATTACATTCGTATGCTTTATTCTCCCCCCAAATATTCATAATTGAGATTGCCAATGCATTGAAAGTAGGAAAGACAAAGTTGGAGTTACATAATTGAGTAGCATTTCGTATTGAGTAGGAAGAACATAACAGCCAGGGCCTACTTCTTCCCTGTGTGTTGTAAATTTGACTGAAGTCATCTTAGAGTCATTTTGAGCTTTAGGATTGCTGGTTAAATTCAACTATTTCTTCAAATTGCACTTGAACATTTGGAAATAGCAACTTGGGACCTTCTGAGGATTTATTCTTCCCTTTTTTTAATTTCAAGTGGAACAAAATAATGTGAAATTCTCTGACCAATCTTAGACTGATGGTATCCATATAATAAGAAATTGACCACTAGCTAATCTCCCAGGGCAAACATCCCAGAGCCAGTGGGCACATTTCCTTAGAATTAAAGCACTGGATGAAGGCCCTGGAAAGGGGACAAAGGGTGCATTAATTTTAATAAAAACACAAAATCATCTCCCATCATTTTTAGCTTTTAAGTGATGTAAAAGAAACTGGGAGGAAAGAGTACTGTAATAGAAATTCTGTAGTCTGTTAAAGTAAAATGTCTCATCAAACTTATGGTTATTCAAGATTACTGATCTGTACAGAAAATAAATGGTATAGAAAAAATGATACATCACACTAGTCTTATGACATAACCTATTATTGTCTTTCACAGGGGGACAAAATACTGTGTGTCATTCTTGTCTGAATGTCATCCTAACTGCTCATGGTCCTGAAGCCTTATTAATTGACTTCATTATTTGGAATAGTTTGGGGTATGCAGAAAACATGGGTAGAAAGTATAGATGATTCTCATCTACCTTCACTCCCACTCTAACCTGTATCTAATTGCCTTAATATTCACATTTTCCATAACATTGATGTATTTGTTAATATGTTATTATAAATTAAAGTCTATGCCTTGTATTAGGGTTATTCTTTGTGTTGTATTCTTCTATAAGTTTTGAAAAGATCATAATGCAATGTTTCCAGCACTAAAATATCACCAATAATAGTTTTATTTTCCTAAAAATCCTCCCTGTTCCACCTATTCATTCATCCTTTCTTCTGATGACCTGGCAACCACATCTTTTTAGTCTGTATAGTTTTGGCTTTTCTAGAAAGTCTTATGGTTGACTTACATGCTAAGTAATCCATCTAGATTGGTTTCTTTTACTTAGTAATATCACATAAGTTTCCACCACATCTTTCTTTGGCTTGACAGCTGATTTTACTTATTGCTAAATAATACTCCATTGAACAGAGGTATCACTGTTTATCCATTCACCTACTGAAGGATATCAGCTTCCAAGTTCTGGCAATTAAAATAAAGCTGTTAGAAATATTTGTGTGAAAGTTCTTGTGCAAACATAAGCTTTTAACTCATTTAGAAAATAAATACCAAGCAGTGTGATTGCTGGACTATATGATAAATATCTTTATTTTTGTAAGAAACTATCCAGTTGTCTTCTATGTGGCTGTGCCATTTTGCATTCTCACCAGCAGTGAATTAATAGCATCTGCTTCTCTACACTCTTGACAGTTTTTGGTGCTGTCAGTTTTGGATTTTAGCCATTTGCATATTTGTATAATGGTATCGTATTTGTTGTTTAATTTGGAATTTCTTTTTCATTGTTATTTTGAGGAGAATAAAACCAAAGCAAATAAAACAGACTGGCCAGTCAAAACAAAACAGTGAACATGATACAGGATGTCAAAGCAAGATAATAGAAAATCAACAATGGCTACTATAATGCCTCTTGTTATCTTCAAAGTAGCTTCCTATATCACACAGACATAATAAAGTCAAGCAAAACAAAATAGAATAAAATCAATCAAAACAAAACAATGAAAGCAATATAGAGCTTTGAAACAATAGGAAATCAGCAATGACTACCATGATATATTGTGATCTTTGAAATAGCTGCCCATGCCATCAGATATAATAAAATCAAACAAAACAAAACAGAATAAAACCAAACAAAACAGAACCATGAAAAGAATACAGAGCTTCAAAACAAGATAATAGGAAATTAACAATGGATACCACCTTACCTTCCCTTTTTAGATGTTTCCTCCCCTTTCACTTCACAATATCTATTGTGCATTTTGGATCCCACTAACTCCTTCAGTCTTTTATACTAGGGAGGCAACACAGTGTTTACCCATGTGACTCTGAACCATTTCACCAGTAAGCATGATCTCACGTTGCATCCATTTATCTACAAGAGCCTCAAGGTTATCTTTCTTTATAGCTGAGTACCTTTCCATTGTATAAAAATGTCGTATCTTTCTTATCCATTCTGTGGTTGATGGGCAGGCTACCCCTACTTTTTTCTGGTTCTTTGTCACATGGAGCATTGTTTACTCTCCTTTGACTTTCAGTCTATGAATTTCCTTTTGTATTAAATGTGATTTTTTTGTATAAAGCATATTGATAGATCCTGTCTCCTGAACCACTGCCTGTATTTTTTTTTTTTATTGGTGAAATGAGACCATCTACATTAATGGTTACAGCCAACATGCACTGGCTCATCTCTGCCTTGCTATTTCCTGTTATTTAATTGCTTGTCCCACGTGGTGATCCTCCTCTGTCACTGTTTCTAGAACTGTGGTCATTTTCATGTATTTCTAGAATATCCTTCAGTATTTTTTTTTGTAGGGTTGGTTTGGCGGTCATGAATACCTTCAGTTGTTCTTTGTCATAGAAGTATCTTGTCTCTCCATTAAGTTTGAAAGAGAGTCTTGCAGGGTACATCAATCTTGTTTGAAAGTTGTTTTCTTTCAGGACTTGAAATACTTTATTCCAAGCTCTTCTTGACTTGATGGTTTGTTTTTAAAAGCCTGTCATGATTCTGATGGATTTTCTTTATCGATGATCTGCTTCTTTTCTCTAACAGCCTTTAATAATCTGTTCTTGTGCTGAATTTCTGGGATCTTGATTATTATTTGTCTGGGTGTAGATTTATTTTGGTTATGGCTAGTTGGAGTTCCATATGCCTCACTTATCTGCATGTCAGATAAGTGGTTCTCTGCTTTTTTGCTGACACCTATCACTCTTAGATTATTTTTCTTGCAGCCATTGAATTGTTACTTCTTGGTTCCTTGTTATTTTTAAGAGATCTTTCTTTTCATGATCACTAACTGCCATCTTGTCTTTAAGGTCTGAAAGTCTATCTTCAGTTTCTTTCAAGCAATTTTTCCAGCTTTAAGTGGAATTTTTCATTTCCTGGATATCTCTTTTTTATCTGTTCTAAATCTTTTTTATATTGTTTGTTGAAGGTTTCTCTCATTTTCCTGTGCTCCTCTATTTTTTTTACCTATGTCTTTATTAGAGATGCTCAGCAATTCTTTCATTATGTTTTTTATTTCTTCTTTTACCTGATATAGTATTTCTGTTATAATTTCTTTTATAGCCTCATGAAGTTGTTTCTTTATTTCAGTTGCCATCACTTCAGAAACTTTAGGTGTGTGAACTCCAATCTCTTACATACTTACATCTGCTGGGCTTGCTCTTCATGGGATGGAGGCCAGAGACTGCCTTTTCTTCTTCATCTTGACATTTTTCTGGGTTCTCCTAATCAAGCAGGTTGTGGGGTCTCAGGCATTTCCTGCACTATCTATGGTTTCCCTAAGGTGTGACTGGCTGGTTCTCCTGGCCAGTGCTGGCTACAGGTACCTGATGGGGGCCAGTGGGTGCACTGGTGCAGGGCTGGCTGCTGCTTTTCCCAGCCTGAGCTGGCTACTTGCAGGAAGGTCTCTGATAGCAGCCAGTGTGTGCATAAGGATGAGGCTGGCTGCTGCATATCTCAGGGCTGGCTGCTGCTTCTCCCAACCTGCACTGCTTACTGGTGGGAAGCATCCCCGATGGCCTGAAATTTCTTAATGGCGTAAGATGTTGTGAATTTTTCCATATACTTATTTGCATTTGTGTATCTTCTCTGATATCTTCATCCACTTTCCAATGAGGTTATTTGGTTTCTTATTAAATTTTAAAGTTTTATTTACATAACATTCCTTATGTTTTAATAAATATTTTCTTCAATCTATGGCTTATTATGGAAGGCCTTGTTGACCCTGTCATGGTCTGAAGGAGTCCACATTTGTAATCCCAGGAGAAGTTATTGGAATTCTATAAAGTTGATTCCAATCTACCACCTCCAGTACAACCCATTGCATGAATAAAAACACAAATACATATCTATAATGGTGGGGAGCTGAAGGGGTCCTAAGTTCAGTTAGAATAATGGCTAACCAGAACAAAGACCTAAATCCAGGCCCTAACCTGGGTTTTGTTAATTTGTGAAGAGGGGAGTGGTTTAGTGAATGACTGAGAGAAAGGTGGAAAGTACATGAGTGCTGTGAACTGGGCTAGATAAGACCTGATAACACCTCTGCAATATGGAGAGAGAGAGATGCAGAAAGAGTAATCTGAATATCATGGATTGAGTAAAGACTTCATGTTTAAAGTTCAGTGTTTAGTCTTTGATGTCTTGTCTTCATGCCCTGAGATGTCATAGATCTTTTTCTGAGCCTTAGGCACGGGACAGTATGGCAGCACTAGCTTATGTATACTACTTGGGAGCTACAGGCAGGGCATCACTGACCTGTCCATTGCTGGAAAGGATACACCTATTTGCATTGCTTAAAGCCAATTGAGGGGATATAGAAAATACTCTAGCCAGCTCTCACATATTATATAAACATAGGGCCAGGTTTAGTCAAAACGGAACCAAATGCTCTTCTTTCAAGGAGATCATCTGGTGGTTCTCCACAGCTTATCTTTTCATTTTCTTTTTAATCATATCTTTTCTAGTAGAAGTTACAAATTTTAATGAAGTTCAATTTATCAGTGTTTCTTTCTTGGATGTGGTACTGGTGTTTTACTAGAAACTCACTGATATTCCTGAGGCCATTTGGTTTTATCCTATGTTACTTATCTGAGGTATGTTTCCAAACCTTGACATTGCATACGTAACCCCCAAAACAACCGTGTTGTGAGGCCTTTCAGGAAGTCCTTAAGCAGAGCCCTTGTGACAGTGTCATTGTCAAAAATTTATTATAAAAATGAATTCTGCCTTCCCTGCACTCTCTTGGTACCTAATGTCAGATGATCAGCAAGAAAGCCCTCACCAGCTGCTGCCCTCCCTGGTGAATTTCCAGTGTCCAGAACTGTGAACCAACACATTTCTTCTCATTATAGATCCCCAGACTGTAGTATTCTGTGAGATCAACACAAGATAGACCAAGTTAACTTCAAGCTGTCTTATCCTTTTGCATTTTCCAAAGGAGCGTGATCCATTTTTGATTAATGTTAATGAAAGATGTAAGGTCTATGTGTAGATTCAGGTTTTTTTGCAACCCTAAGCCCTTTGTTGAAGATGATCTTTTCCCCACTGCAGCTCCTGTCTCAAAGACAGGCGGACCGTCTTTGTGTGGGCATACTGGCCTTTCTGTCGTGCACCATTAACCTACTTGTCTGTGCTTTTGCCAGACTTTGTCTTGATTACTGTAGCCTTACAGTAAATTTTGAAGCTGGATAGTAAGGTACATTTATTAATACCTTATTGGATATTCTGGATCTTTTAAACTTTCTTTGGAAACTTAAGAATCAGTTTGCAAATACCCACAATACAATGTGCTATAATTTTACTTGGGATTTCACTGAACGCATAGGTCAAGTAGGGGAAAGCTGACATCTTATTGTTGAGTCTTCTCATCAGTGAACAAGCAGTTTATTTAGATCTTCGATTTCTTTCATCAGAGCTTTGTGATTTTCTTCATTAGGTCTTTTATTTACTTTGTTAGATTTAAATTTATGCTTAAGTATTTCAGATTTTTGGTGACAATGTAAACAGCTTTTTTTGTTATAATATTTGAATTATTAATTGCCAGTGTAAAGGAAGGTTCCTGATCTAATGCAAGGAAGCTTCAAGTTTTTCCTTGTTTTCCCCTTATGTGTGATTTAGTTGTAAGTTATTAGTAGATATTCTTTATAAAGTTATTTTCCTAGTGTGCTGAGAGTTTATCATAAGTGGGTATTGGACTATGTCAAAAATGCTTTTTTGTATACTAGAGATAGGATCATATGATTTTTATTTTTTAGCCTTTTGATGTGATAGATTATAGTCTTTCAACCTGAGTAGCTATATAGAGTAAGCTAGGAAGTCTCACTGCTTCTACTTTGGGAAGAAATTATAAAGAATTTTTATCATTTCATCTCTAAATGTTTAAAAGAACACAGTAGTAAATCTCCCTGGGTCTGATGCCTTCTGTTTTGGAAGGTTATTTATTATTGCCTCAATTTAGGTTTAGGCCTAATTCAGATTATCTGTTTTTCCTTGTGTCTTTTAATTGATTGTGTCTTTCATCTAGATTGTCCAATTTGTAAGCATTAAGTTGTTCATAATATGCTTTTTATTATCCTTATTAATATTGCCAGGATCAATAATGATGATGAGCTTTTCATTTCTGATATTAACATTTTCATGCAAATAAAATAATTAAAATAATGCAAATAAAAGGCAGAATTCATTTTTTTACTCTCATGTTAGTAAATAGTACAGTATTAGCATTAAATAGAATCAGTAAATAATAATCAAATGAAAAAATAAAGTTAAACAGTGTTCACCTTTAGGCAAAACAAAGATTTCCTCCAACCATGTGAAAGCCTAATCATAGGTGAATGAGTATTTTAGAAATCCAGTTTTTAAAATCATGCTTCTAGTTTTAATTGACACTTAGTAATGTTATATATTCATGGGATTCAGTGTAAATATCAATGCATGGAGAGTGTATAATGATTGGTGTACTGGCATGTTTTGAAATGCACTAAGCTTCTTGAACAACTTAAAAAATTAATGTCAGTGTCCTGACTCAACTTCAGATGGCCTTAACTGGAAATTTACAAGATATGATTAAAAAAAATACATGGTTAATGTTTAAATTTTAAAAATATTTATTATGGCAAAAGACACACTGCCCAAGAGCCAACACTGAAAATGACCATATTCCCAAAACTGTTACACAGATTTAGCGCAATCCCCATCAAAATATCATTAGCATACCTCACAGATCTAGAGAAAACATTCCTAAAATTTATTTGGAAACAGAAGAGATTGAAAATAGAAAAGGACAATCCTGGACAACAAAGGCAAAGCAGGAAGCATCACAATCCCTGAATTGGAATTATACTACCAAGCTACTGTGATAAAATCAGCATGGTACTGGCAAAAAAAAAAAAAAGACCTGAAGATCAGTGGGACAGATTAGAAGATGCAGACACAACTACAAACACACTCAGCTACCTTATCTTTGACAAAGGTCCAAACATATTCACTGAAAGAAACACAGCCTCTTTAATAAATGATGCTGGAAAAATTGGCTTTCTACATGCCAAAAACTAAAATTAGACCCATTTCTATCACCTTGCACTAAACTAAAGCCAAAACAGATCAAAGATCTAAATATTAAAACAGAAACAGTAGATCTGCTGGAAGACAAGGTAGAGAGGAGTCTTGAAGACATAGGGGTAAGCAAAGAGTTCATTAACAAAACGCAAACTGCATGTGAAGTACTTCAAAGAATCAACAACTGGGATCTTACTAAAATGTTCTTACACATTAAAAAGAAATCACCAACAGAGTAAAAATAAAATGCACAGAATTGGAAAAAATTTTATCCAACTGTGCCTCAGACAAAAAAAACTTACATTCAGAACATATAAAGAACTGAAAAACATCAAGCCCCCTAAGTTCAAAGACCTAATCCAAAAATGGGCATCTGAGATGAACATGCACTTCTCAGACAAAGAAATACAAACGGCAAACAAATATATGAAGAAATGTTCACCATGACTGGTCATTTGAGAAGTGCAAATTAAAACAACACTGAGATTCCCTCTCGCTCCAGAAAGAATGGCTAACATCAAGAAATCAACTAATGACAAATGTTGGCAGACGTGTGGGAAAAAAGAATGCTTCTCACTGTTGGTGGGAGTGTAGATTGGTACAAGCACTGTGGAAATCAGTGTGAAGAGTCCTCAAAAGACTAGGATTGGAGGTCCCAGCTATTCCACTTCTGGATATTTTCTGAAGAAAATTGAAAACATCATGCCACAGTGATATATGTGCTTTCATGTTTATAGCAGCGCAATTTGTAATAGCTAAATCTTGGAAACTACACAAATGCCCATCAACCATGGAATGGATAAAAACAGTGTGGTATTTTTATACAATGGAGCACTACTCAGTTATAAAGAAGGATGAACTTGAGGTTTTTATAGGTAAATGGAGGCAACTAGACACTATACTCATAGTGAAATAAATCAGACTCACATGTGTAAATATCATATTGTTTCTCTAGTGTAAAAAAAGAGTAAATAAGATCCAAAATGTACAATAGATATTGTGAAAATAAAAGGGAAACTGTTCAAATGGAAAGAACAACTGCAATGGGGAAATGAGAAAAGAAAAAAGGGAAAAGATTATATATACATATGTATACATATATATGTGTGTATGTAAATATATACAAGATAGATAACTATACTACTAACCTCTGTTCATCAAAATGAACAGTTTGTGTTTTCACTGATTGTTTATTTTTTTATGCCTAAATCTTGTGACCTGAACAAATATTTTCAAAATAACAATATGCAATATATTAACTAGTGTTAATTCTCTGTTTCTTTTTTAAAATTCTGTACCATTTTTATCCTTTTTTGTTTGCTTTTAAAATAAAAAAATGAAAAAAAGACACACTGCCATTAATCTGCCTCAAAATTCTACTCTACCTTTGAGCACACATACCCTATCATCCTTGCTACTTTATGGAGCAGTTTTGGAAGTCCTCTTTCGGAAGTGTCTTTCCTTGCACTATTGTGGCTGCTCAATGTCTTAAATCAATTTCGAATATTTGCCTTTCATGTTCATTTTGATTTAAGGAAGAGCCAGGAGCCACAGGCTGCCAGAGTCCAGTGAATATGGCGGAGGAGGACACACCATAGGGTTTTCATGCGTTTGCTTTCTGTTGGATGCTCCTTGGCAGCGTCATTCTCTGTAGTTTTGTTATACCTCCTAAGGACATTCATAAAAGTGGACTTTCAGAGTGCTTAGAAAATTGCAAGAGCAATGGGATAAGTGACTTTGAGCGCAGTTGGAGAATTGTGAGAGAGTTTCACTTCAATGTGTCTTTTACTGTAATATTTAAATTTAACATTCATGGTGTATTTCCCTCACCACAGTATTCCTCTTAGTGGATTCCTGTAGTAAGGAGATACTAACTCATCTCAAGAAAGGATGAATATGCTTTTGGGAACTGATTCCCAAAGAAAACTAGAATTTTTAGTAATTTTTCATTACAAAGCTGGTATCTTGAGAGTGCTTTTTTCTCCTTTCCTCGCTCTTTTGCGTAAAAGTTTTGTTTCATGTTCCTTTGCTGTATAGAATATTCTTCAATAAATCCAGGGTTTTCTGGGAATCAGCTGTTCAAATCCACACATGTGAGTCGGTAAAGACTATAATGATGTACTGTAAAAGTAAAATAGTGTTTTCCAATTGTCATTTGACCTTTAAAACAAAAAGTCACTTCTTTTAAAATAGGTTCCACAGTGAAATGGGGCTTGGAATATTTTATGTAAGAGCTCATTTCTTTTATAAAGATTACAATGAATGTATTATAACATTAAAGTCTTTAAAATTCTGTAATTAAAAATACCTGTTTTAATTAATTGGCTATAGAACCCTTTCTTGAGTTATTATTTTAATTTGACATCTATAACTACCCCATAATTATACTTTGAGACATAATCTATTAAATTTTTTTCAAAGAAACCAATTTTGAAATACATTTTTGGAATCAGGGAAGTCAGACCTTAGCTCATGAGTAACTTTAAGACCGATTTCCTTTTGTGTTGTGTGACAGATTCTGGGCAATAAAAGGACAAAAGAGACACAAGCAGTTTATAATGAGTGATGTGGAAGTCCCAATTCTCCTTTTATTAATGGGCTTTTAAGTATACCCAAGTCAAAAATGACCCAAGCATAAGAAGACTAAGTGCATGCTGTAGAGCTTTGATAGTAAACCACAAAGATTAATAGATCTCTCTTGTACCTGCTTTGCATTCACCTTAAATATTCTATATTTAATATGATGTACATATATGATATTAAATTGATATTTTTGCTTCATTTGGCCTAGGAAAGAATTTCATTTCATTTTTGTTATCCACAGTACATGAGAGTTAGTGTATATTACTGGATGTTACTATCAACTTCAGTAAATGTAGTCAGCATATGATTTACACACAAAGCAAGTAAAATTCAACTTTAATACTTTGCTATCAGTGAAAGGATTAAGTTACATCTTGTTAAAATGAAAACCTCTTTATGTGCTAGTATAGCCATCATTCTGAGCCATTTATTTTTCAGAATGATGCCTTTAGAGAACCAAAGATTTAATACAAACAGTTCAAAGAAATAGAAGACACGTTTAGCATACTTCCTATGAGACAAGTCACATTTAGCAGTGCTTTGGGAGACAACCTATTTTAAGATGTTAATCAGAATGGAGTACATTAGAATCACAAGAGTATCTTCTATAAGAAGAAACCAGAACATTGTGTTTTGGAGAGAGCTGAACTGGAGTGAGTGGAATGGTCGATGTGTTAAACATACATGGACTATGTTGGAAAAACAGTAAGACATTTGAAATTGGATTGTTTCTCTTGGTTTACAGTGTCCTTAATGGCTTGGAAGTGTCACAGACTCCTCAAATAACTAATAAAAGTTGGAATTACTTTCCATAAAAATTAAAGGTGGTATTTTGGTGCCCAGATTCTGAATCAGTGTAATTCTTCAGAGAAATAACTGCATTGGGGAAAAATAAAAGCAAATGAAAATGAAGGTGAGTCACTAGTATGAGCCAAGTAATTGAGTCCTCTCAAGGTCCCTTAAAACCTTATTAACTCTTAATACAGTGTAATGTAAACCACATGTACTCTGGAATTAGATAGTGTTTGACTCTTGCTTCTGGAAGTGAGTCGTATGAATGCAATTTATTTCATTTCTCTGACTCAGTTTTCTCATCAACAAGATAGATGAAAAATAAAATAATTTTGAAAGCTATTGAATATATAGTGCCTAGAAAAGATCCAAAAACATCTACCCACTACTCCTCAGAGAACTAATTTCTAGAATATATAAAAAAATTTTAAAAATTAGACCCCTCTAAAGAAGAAGACCTGGTAAAAAAGGGAACTGAAATTAATAGGCACTTCTCAGAAGAAGTACAAATGGCCAATAGACACATGAAGAAATGTTAGGCATCTTTGGCCATTAGACAAGTTCATATCAAGGAACACCAATATTCTATCTTACTGTACTAATCTTGGCTATCATTGAGAATTCAAAAAGCAACAAATGCTAGCAAGGCTGTGAAGGAAAATCCTTTCCACATTGTTGGTGGGTGTGTAAATGAGTAGAAACACAATAAAAATCAATGTGGATATCCCTCAAAAAACTAAAACTAGAAATTCCATTCAACCCAGTTATTCCTTTTCTAGATCTCTTCCTAAAAAAGTTAAGGACATCGTATTATAGTGATGCATGCACACCCATGATTATAGCAGCACAATGTGTAATAGATAATCTTAGAAGTGGCATATGTGCCCATCAACAATGAATAAATAAGGACCAGATATGGTGGCACAGGCCTGTTGTCCAGTACTCAAAAGGCTGAGGCAAGAGAATCACTGTGAACTGGAGGTCGCTTGAGCTACAAAGTGAGTACAAGGCCAGCAGGAACTGCATAATGAAACCGCATCTCAAAAAGCTAAAAGCAAAAACCAAAACTAAGCAGATGAGAGAATAAGGAATGTGGCATATATGCACAGTGGAGTACCACTCACATAAAGAGGGATAAAGTTGAGTCATTTGTAAGAAAATGGATGTGCTTTGAGGCCATAATGTCAAATGAAGTCAGACACAGAAGGTTGAATATCACATGATTTATTTTATATGAGAAGACAAATAGTATAAATAATTAAAAGATAAAAACAAAAAGATAATACTAAGCAAGGAGATAGACTTTGGGGGTATGGGAAGGGGACCTCAGGATGGAAGGACAAAGGAGGGGGCAGAGAGAAAGGGTTAGTGAAGGGGGTCAAGATGTGCTGTGTGTACTAGCAACTCCTCATGATGAATGTGTTTATTATGGATCGCAAACATTCTAATAAAAAAAATCAACATTTCCACCTATTATTATAAGCAATAAACCATAGTCCTATTAGTAATTTCTGAAGCTGTGTCACAGATACTAGGTGAATATATTTTCATGTCATGTTATAATTTTTGCAGGTATCTCAAAGTATCATGTATACTTATTACTTCTTTGGAATTACAATAATTATTAGACTAGCTCTTGGTGTTATCAAATGTTTCAGAAAAGAAATGTTTCTACTATTATATCACAATTTTTAAATGTTTTGATAATTGTATTTTAATGTAATTGGTTTCCTTTGTATTTCCATGTGTTTTGCTTCACACAATTGAAAACATTTTTGTAAGAAATACAAAAGTTTCATAGGTTTTTCTAGCTTCTAAGAAGGTTCACAAAACAAAATTTGTAAGAAACACAAAGGTTTCACAGGTTTCTCTAGCTTCTAAGAGGGTTCACAAAACAAAATTTTAAGACTCCTGATTAAAAAGACTCAAAATATCACAAGTATGGCAAATATTTTCATGTAACTTAAGAGATTATTATTTAATAAACAATACATGATCATTTGAACAGGAAAATGAGAAATATTGAATAGTATAGAAGTAAGTAGGTCTCTCCTATCACTTTCATATGCCCACTGTTCAATTCATTCTTTGGTGTGTATTCTTCCTAACATTTTCTGTGCATATTTTAAATATCTCTTATTAAATAAGTCTCCTAGTATACACATATATAAACAGAGTCATAGCATAAATAACATTCTACATTATAGTTTTTAAACTTAGCAATATCTTCATATCATTACATGTAGATTTACATTATTATTTTTTAAATTGTGGCATATTTTTTATTTTAAAGATAATAAAACCCAACAAAATAAAACAGAATAAAGCCAATCAAAAACAACATTTCATAGTGTTGGTAAAATTACACAAATTATGCACCTGATCTATTAATGGCTGTAGTCCAGCAATGGTGAGCACTTTGGAGCTTTCAATGATAACAAATCGCCTGCTACTGCATAGTGTGCCATAGGCCGCCAACACTGCTGGTCTATTAGTGACTGTTTAGATATTTGCAAAACACTGCAGTGAGCATTATTATTTACAAAGGTGATATTAAGCATATCTTCAAATCTTTATCAGTAATGACCAATAAAGAGATGTGCTAGACGGGGTTCCCCTTGTGGGCAGAGCACCAGTACTTTAGTTGCTCTGTCACAGAAAGCTGATAGCAAAGGGCTAGGGCCATGGGTGACAAACGCAGGAGCACCATGCAAGAACTATGGGTCAGCTACACAGGAGTGTTTAATAAGCAGCATGGTTGCCTGAGGCTAATGTGAATTGGTTTTGGACATAATTTTGAACACTTTTTAGCTTGTACATTCCATTGCTAGTTCAAAAGAAATTATGTTAT